>BMAO01002566.1:0-28768 GCA_019973975.1 Trichonephila clavata | reverse complement strand
TTTTATATAATTGTATTGAATTTTTCTATATTTGCAATTCATTGTGTTGTAAAAATAAAATTCATTTTCATAAATGGATAAATATTTATTATTATTCAAAAACTTTCATATTAACTCAATCCAATATGTTAAAAGAAGCGAATTTTTAAAATTTTTTTACTAGTTTAACTTGTATTTCGGAGCTATCTATTGTATATAGATAAATTATACTACTTTTATAATTTATATGTAATTCAATAAGAAGAAAAATATATTTAAAACTGAGGATAATTAAATTGAATTTCTGAAATTATTGCACCTTTTCTGAGTAAACATTCCCTTAATTTTTAAAAAGTAGATCAACATGTTATAGGCACTTTACACAAAGACACGTTTAAAAAAGTATTGAATTTGTTGTTAAAAATTGTAGATCTTCTGCACCCAGTGCTCGAAATGAGCTTAAACCAGCACTGTTTGAAACACAAAGTATTTATGTATAAAATAATAATACTAACTTTAGCCATAGAAATCACCAGGTTTGTAAAAAATAACTTTTTCAGTTTTAAATTGGGGTACAGTTTAGCAAGTTTGAGTTTTATTGCAAGACTTTAAAGTACTAAAATATAGTACTATAATATATTATCATGCAGTTAGGTACATCATGGGAATATTCAGTTTTATCTGCAATACTTGAAATCAAAAATCTAATTGCAGTATTAGCTGAGGGCGATTTTTAGATGCATCATTTTGAGTAGTGTTCTATCTCTTCAAAATATTGTTTTTCACAGCAACCTGAGAACGTTTGAACCACCAAGAAAAAATTAATGATAAAGCTTCCAAGTTATATAAACTATTTTTAAAACAAAAATTAGCTTTGAAAACAATCTTAATTAAGTAATAATGAGAACTCAAAACAAAAGCAGAAATACTTTTAGTAATGAGAACTGAAATAATTAACTATTTCAGAGTTGATTGGGCTCAAAAATATTTTTCTTTCAATTTAAGAGTAGAAAACTGCTTTAAAATGAAACTGAAACCAAAACCTAAGCTCTTCAAATATCTTTAAAACTAATTTATTATCAAATCTGAAATTTGGTGGCAAGCTTCTCAATGATATGGGCCATAAGAAAATGTCAAAATTGTTTTTGAAATGTTTAGCACATTGTGTGGCCTTAAAATAGTATGATTTGTATTAATACATTATGAAGCTTTTAAAGATATGTTGTAAAATAATAACATTTAGCACTTTGATAGTCTTAATAATTATCACCTGCAAATGTTTGAATTTTTTTTATATAAATCATTGTCCCCATGAAAAAAAAAACGAATCATACTAAAATATGGGATTAATTTTAGAAATTGTTTGAAACATGCTAAATTATTTTCATGAAAATTTTTACATTTTGGAGCATACAAAATTTTTGTTAGCTAGTTAAAATTAGTAATTAAAATTATTTAACTTACATCATTTATCAACATTTAATTTCAATATTACATGATTTTATACAAGTGAAGCATGTAAAAATTTTATTTTTTTAATTAAAAAATTCATTGTAATTTAAAAAATGCATTTTCATATTCTTTTGAAAGACTCAGTGACATTGCTTCATTATGTATTTATGAAGAAAATTTTTTTAAGATGTATTCCAAAAGAGTATTTTTTTTGGTCAGTTTCAATCTTTATTTGCATTAATATGGATACATAAAATTGAAACATTGTTATTATACATCAATTTTTTAAACAACTGTTCTATAAAAATTCCCAAGACATAGTAAGATTTTTCGAAATATATGATGAATCTGTAATGAAATAACACATTTGCCAGCTTTGATTGTCTGACTTTACTTAGTAATTATCATTTACAAAGGTTTGAAATTTCTTATAGAATTTCTTATATTTCTTTCTTCCCTTTAGACTGTCTTCAAAGTTTAAAAAAGAGTTATTAAGTTAAAGAAAGGAATCATATACATAATTTTTAGGAATAATGATTAAATTTTATTGGATTCTTCTTTATTACAAATTATTTCTTATGAGTTATTGAATTGCATATAAATTGTCTAATTGATGTAAAGCAAACAAATATTTCCTTACAATTTTAAAAAATAAAAGAATTATTAACATTAAAAACTTTGATGTCCTAATAATAATACTGAAATGAGTTTTCAAGAACAGCAAAATGGAAACTTTATATGAATATTAAAAAATAACAGTTAAATTCACAAGCTTTTTTGTAATTACAAGAAGTTTCTATGTAAAAAAAATATAATCAATGTCACAAATTCAGTAAGAAATAAATACCTGCGCTTACAAAGAATGGGTCAGGAGCAATGAAAACTTAAAACAATCCTTAGAAATGCCACAACACTAGAATTTACGAAATCCCAGGAGGTCTTCACAGCACTCAGACACAACTATAACAGTGTCTAGAAATACAAATAAGCAATATATTCAGGTAACGGTTATACATTTGCATGGAATCTCTTATTATCCAATCATCATAATAAATTGATTAACAGTCTTTGGACCTATTCAACAGCCGAAGTATTAACTAATAACTCTTGCTGACAGACATTGTAGACAAAACAATGTTTTGTTTTGGCGAGCCACTCCCTATTTACAGTCTGCACGAATTTTTCTAGGAAAAACTCGCTTACATGATGATTTGCGATATTAGTAGATTTATCCAATTTCAAGAAGCAATTTGTTCAAAAGAGCGTTGCATAATTTTTTAATCAGAATATGGCTGGCACTAATAAAAAAATAATTACTAAACCTAAAAGTATACAAAAATTCGAAGCCAAAGGATAGAAGAAAAAATAAACACTTAAATCTAATACTATAAACTAAAACTATATATATATTTGGTCACAATACAAAAACTAAAAAAGTAGAAAATATATTAAAACTATTTTGAAGTACTAAAAAGAATTTAAAGAATATAAAATAATAATGTTTGAAAATTCGAAAGTTAGCGCGCAACCACAAGTGTCATACGGTCAACTGTTATTTGTTTACATGATCGCACGTTGTTAATCACGTGATGATGGCCACGATCGCAGCGCCCTCTAGGGATGAATCGACCCCATTGCGGAACTTGACGACATAGTTTCATTTTACGAAATTGGTCGAAGGTATAATGCGTATGTAACCTATAGCCTTAATATCATAATATTTAGAAAATATTCTATATTTTTTTTCTCAAATAAATATTTATAAATATTTTTTTTTAAAATAATTGATTTGAAAATTTTATTTAAAAACTTAATTATTATGTATTTTTTCCAATTTTAAAAATTCATTAGAATAAATGTAATTAGGTAAAAAAATGGAATTATTTTTATCGTTGAATTTAAGATCTGAGGCGTACCTCTTAGCATAACAAAACTGTTTATAAAAATTTAATTTTCTCGTAGCATTAGTACTTAAGTTTTATACTTTAAGAAAAATAAAACCATTAAATGTTTTTACCTCATTTAAAATGGTATCAGGTTTGAAAAGGATAATCTAATTAATACAATGTTTCCCTCGTATTTTTGGAATTTCTTATCAGCATTTGATAATGTGAAATTGAGTTGCAATTATTTATTTATAATTTTTTTTTTGTTTATGTACAATTTTTTTTTCTTAATTCGCATAGATTTATTTAAAAATCAACTATCGATGAATTATGACTTTAAAGAATTTCTTTCGAAAAAATATCGATTTTTACTTTTTTACATTTTCTAAAAGTTCAAATGTTTCTGTTTAAAATGATATATGACAGATGGCAGAACGATAATTAGAAGTATGTTTATTTATTTTTTAAAAGGAACCCAATCCTTGACTAGTCGGAACACCTGCTTTTCACTATGGATAAGTTTTTGATGACTGCAAGATTTGTTTTGTCTACAATTAGTAGAATCTTGTTTTCAACATAAACGAAATGTTTTTCCTTTGAACAAGAAAAGATATGACCCAATTCAAAGTTGCTTTTTTCGTTTGGTTCGTTGTTAAGTGTGATAATTATTGATTGAATTTGTTGACTGTGATGGTTATTTTTTTTATTTAACCAGAACTTTTTTTTGTTTAATCCAAGTTCTACATTTAATTTTTTATTAGTATTTTGTTAACGACAAAAATTACGAATCTAAGAAAATACTTAAAAAACAAAAATATCGGCACCCGAAAAATGGATGCTCGAAATATTCCAGCTAGCACATCAGAGAGCATAGAAACTGTTATTCAAAATGCTTCGAAACGAAAACTTATTCCAAACAGTTTATAAGAAAATATAGAGGGAAGTGAGAAAAAAAAATATTTTAAAAAATAGAATTAAAGTTATTGAATAATGGCTTTATTGAACTTGGCTGTTTGTAAAAACTGTGGCCATTCCATCTAGCTGGATACTTCCAAAAGAATTGGAATTGTGTATTATTTGGAACTTTGTTGTACTTTTTCAAAAAAATACGGTTTCTCTGTACCTCAACTGAACTAAAGAATGAAGAAAATAAACTTTCCCACACGAATGTCCTTGATATTCGATATTTGATGACTAATGCAAACAATTTCTTTATTTTTTAAATTTTCATTCATAAGTACTTTTCATGGTTTTTTATTCCTTCTTATTTCATTTTCCATATTATTCCCATTAAATTACAAAATAAAACTCTCAGTATTTCTTAGAAAATTTGCTCTTCTATTTTTAATTACTTTTTCTTAGAGATAGAGAAGGAAAGAGGTTGTAAATCATTGTCTCTTTTGGGTACCCGTAATAGGTGTTATTTATTAGTAAAACACTTTTTCCGCGCTAGCATTATAGTTTTATTTATTTATTATTTTTTAAGGTTTCTTTTATTGCATTCCAAACAGAAGCCATTATCATGAACCAACCCAATTTTTTTTGAATCTTAAGGTAAATATTAATTTGAACTAATTTTCGATAGTTCGTTATTTTACTCGCACGTCAACTTTAGCATTTCATTTAAAAAGTAAGCAAACGAATTACGTGTCCAGAGAACATATTTTGGAGGTATAACATTAGATAGGACTTTGAGTAATTATTTTGTAGGCTGAATTTTTGTATAAATGCGAGTTATTAAGGTGACCAATCGTCCTCCTTTAGGGAGGACACTCCTCCTTTTATAGGTTCTGTCCTTCCTCAGAAAATTTCTTTCCTCCCTTCAAAATTTTTAAAATTAAAAACTTAATTTCTATTTAGAGATGCCAGGCCGATCTGTCACGCGTCTGTTTGAAGAAATTAGAACACATAATGTATATTTGAATTCTGATAAATTAGAACAATGGGAAAATCACGTTGAAAGTGATACAAGATGGGTGGAAATATTAAACCTAGGGTTTCTTTCCCGGGTTCCGGAGAAGTCATAAGATTTTTGTACTTTTTCTATTCCTGGGAATTAGACTTCGTTCCCAAGAATCATACGGGGCTTGAATTATCTATGAGGTAGCTATTTTTGACTTGACCTTACATTTCAATCTCGGACATCGTTAACTGAACCTACTGTGGCAATTTACGATCATTCACCCCGAACTTCCGGACGAAGGAATGTGGAATGTGTTACCCAACTGTGGGGTAAAAGTGTAATATGAGAACTTTTGGGGGTGAGAATTTTTCCAAGCTAGCCGTGGGTGTATCGAGCTTGGTTAACAAGAAATATTGGGTTTTCAAAGCAATCGCATTTCGTCGCCAACCAGCATTATGTGATCGAAGCTCCAAGATCTAGATTTATGTGGATAATGTAAGTACTAATACTTAAAACTATAATTTATTTAATCTTTTTTTTTAAAAAAAATTTCGGATACTTTTCTCTTTATTATGAGATATTTGATTGAATCAGCAATTTGAAGAAGGGAATGAACCCACAAACTGTTTGCGGGAGAATATTTTTATAAGAAATTGCGCAATTTTTCTTATTTATTATTTTTCTAAACTTAACTTTCGTGTGAGATTCTTATATTAATATTTATTTGTATTTCTGTAACAATAATACAGCAATTCCATAAACAAGAAATCGGTTATACAAATAAAATATCTTAAAAACAATAATTAATATTTTTGGCGTACATAATCGGCGTTTCAGCAGCACAAATGAGTTTTCAAGTATATATTAATATTTACCTCTTAGAAGAGCAACATTAGAGAAATAATTGATTCAGCTTTGACTGGTTAATTTTCAAACACATGTGAGTCAATAAAGGAACATTAATTTTAGTAATTATTTTTCAAATGTGAATTCCCCCCCCCCCGAGATTTTTAATTTACAAAATCTTTAACTGTAACATTTTTTCCATGCCAGAGTGATAGAAGTATAAATTGCTTATGCTTTCTGAAATCCTATTTCCAAAATGAATTATCAATTTATTATATTTTTTGTACTTTTTAGCTCATTATATGAATCAGAATTAATTTTGTAATTTATATGCATCCTTATTTTATATAATGAGTATTGATTTTTATTAAAAATAACTTGTTTTTATACATTTTTTTAAAATTTTGATGTATTTTCGGGAATCTCCGGAACGCCAATTACATTCCCGGGAATGGAAATACCCGGGAAATCAGAAACCCTAATTAAACCATTTCAAAAATTAACACATTCCATATGAAAATTTAGTAACTTGTTGAATTTACATTGTGCTTCTCATGAACTAATATGCAGCAGTTGAAAGAGTTTTTAGCGCGTTTTTCACGTAATGTAAAAAAAGCGCTATTAGGACGCAAATTTCGTCTTCGTCTTCGTTTCAATTGGTAATGGTTTTTGGACTAGTTAGAAATCAAGAGATTGTATGTTGCAATGAGAAGGACATTTCTTGCTCCAAAATTTTCGATATGTTAGAAAATGATATATTGACAACAAAAATTCATTCAATGTGGAAAAATACTCGTTTAAGTAAATAATTAAAAGGGATCTAAGTGTAATTAGTGTATTTTTGTTTGTAGTTCAGTCATATTAGTGTTTCTCTGCGGAATGAGAGATAATAAGCTGAAAACTCGTATATACCTTTATTTTGGCATTCTAAACGTTGTCTCAAAAGTCTCATAAAATCTCGTATCCACGTCTTAAGATATTCAAGGTCAAAGGTCAAAAAATTCTGTTTTTTTTTTTAAATATCTCGTTTCCTATGGCTTTGATGTTATTTACATTTGATATAAATGTTGTAGAGAATAAAATTTTCTATAACTTCAATTGAAACAATTTTTTATACATCAAACGGTTTTTGAGATAGAGGGTGCTGAACGCTCAGCGCTTAGTTATCTACAGCAGAATGCAAGGTCTACCGTTAATCACATGAAATAATACGCTGTATAAAGTCTATTAACCTTAAAAATATACATAGTTACGAACATTTGGCTTTTTTATTAACTATTACATTACATTTAGTAATAGATTTCATTAAACAAGTATATTTTTTCTTTTATAACTAACTTTTGAACTACACTGTTCGTGTAGTTAAAAGTTGTTGACAGATATGCTTAAAGTATTTTTTAATTATATTCTATTATTATATATACTAGTTACATTTAAAGTAGAAAAAAATTGAGTAAGCAATTTTTAATTATATTTTTACTTAAAAATATCGTTTTATACAATTATTACAACTGAAATTCGGATGTAAAGAGGTTTTACAAAAAATTTAATTATAAGACGAACATGAATGTTAATTTTTTACCTCTTATTCTTCATTGTCTTTCGATCATTCTAAAATTTGCAATTCATTCTCATTATTTTCGTTGTCAGGGATATTTTTCTCCAAATCTTGAAAGATTTCGGAATCAAAAGTACAATCTTCATCGAGATCGCTCTCGTATCGTAAAGCATTGAAATAAGCTTGCCCATTACACTGGTCACAAGCTGAAGAACATTGCAACCCCTATTTTCTACATCCACAGCGTGAACCACAACCATTTTTGCAGTTGCAAAATATGGTATTGAGTAATTCATGTGGAGCAGGCGGTAATATTGTCGTAATCGGTTCCAAGAATTCATTCCGCAGAATCCAACTCCATTCCTGGGGTTCTAAATCATTCCCTAGCCAAGTTTGAATTTGATAATATACACGGCTAATGTGTTGCTGAGCCGCTGTACTTGTTGGTGGAAGATTGGATAACTGCACGGTGAATTGTGTGTGTGTGTGTGTGTGTCGTAGATTATCAATACTGTTCTCAGATTTTGGAGCATTGTATATCTCCAACAAGACTCGTAATCCATTTTCATGTAATGTTTGTACCGGACAGTTTTCTTCTTGGAATACTTGAGCTAGTTAATCCAAGTTCGGAAGATTCTCTAATATTCGAATGAAAGTTTTTCCCCCTTTTTTAAAAAATGCAGATGTTGTATCACAGCAACTAAATGCGTGCAGAAACAAAATATGTTTTTTACAAGGAGGATATTTATCAAAACTTTTGGAAGAGTATATTTGAGTTTTGAGCCCTTTGCCAACTTTTTTAAAGAACACTTCTTTTTGATGCGCTTGAATACATCCAATTAAAATGACGAGGAAATATCTTCTCCTACTATGACGGCAGTCCTGTGATGTTCTGATTCTCCAATAGCTGTTTCTACAATAAGAACATCTGCATCATCTTTGGCCTGTTTTATCGTGATATCAACAGATTTTAATTTCCCAATCAACATGTTAATAAAACTTTTTTTTATTACATCGATTCGACAAAAATTTTTCTTGGCTAATTGATACTATCATTGTTTCGTCGAAACAAATATCATTCGATTTTGATAAAGCAGCAGTTCTTCTTAGCTGTTCCATTGCTTTTATGTTTTTGCTATATTTCGAGTATCCATCAAATACAACAACAATTTCAGAACCATAATGTTTTTGTAAATATTTTACGTATTTATCTAAAATTATTGAAAAAGCATCGTCTTTACTCCATACGATGCGATGCAAAAGAAACCCACCATCGATAATGTATGTTACATTATTTTCATCGAGGTCAAAATCTACAGGATTCATATTGTCATGTAATGTCGCTTTCGTGGTTTTCTCATGCCATCATTATCAAAAAAAGTTGATGGATATGGACTTAGTTCATATTGGAGATATTCTTGAAGATTACTTTCAAACTGTTTGCTTACAGTTATTCTTTGGAAGAGTAGCAATGGATCAATTGAAACTCTACAACCGTTAATTTTGACAGATTTGTTGACAATCGAAAGCGGTAAAACCTTATCGGATCGTTTTAACTTTATTTCATCAAATTTTAAACCAGTTATCTTTACCATTGATTGTAATCCAATTTCATGGGCTTTGTGACAGTTAATTTGATCCTTTCCAACTGTTACAGAAGCTAAAGATACCAATTGTTGCGTATTTGGAAAGGGATTATGAAGTGTAAGCCATTCAACTAGTTTACTTACATCAGTATTATCTCTTTTTACTCTTGAATCCTTAGCACCAACGTATTGTTCAGTAGAGTCTAAAGAAATTGTACAAAACTTATCCATCTCGTCACAAATTGTGTTTGTAGGGTACATAGCAAACACCCATTTACATAAAACACTTTCTTGCGTACTTCGACCACGAAATGCACCCCTTTCTGTCTTCATAGATTTCATTAGACTTTGTTCGATAACCATATCTGCCCATGTACCAGAATTAAATTTCTCTGTTCGTTTCACGGTGAAGAATCCATTTTTAAAGTTCTTAAAAGTCTGTCCATCCATTTTATTTTCTAAATCGTTCATATCTTGAAGATATAAATGTGCAGACTTCGCATATTAAAAATGACCACTAGCGTGAAAATATGGCAGCATTCTTCGTACAGCATTAAGATGTTCTTTGAAAAGTCCCAGTCTTTCAGCGCGAATAAAGTCAAGTGCTATTGATACCATTTCGAAATATTGTACCCATAATTGTGCTGTAGGACCTCGAGCTTTTAATTCATTCAGTTTATTCTGAAATTGATCAATAAATAAGTTTGAGTTGCCTACACACCTTTCAATGCCTTCATAGGAAACATTTCGGCAATTGATTTGTTCAGTTAACTCATTTAACACACAATCTTCAATCTTCATGTCTTCGAAGATTATCATTGACAATACAAGCCGTAACAATGTATGGCCTCTGATACTTCTTGAATAAGCATGACCATTCAACATTTTGTCGACTGAATTCGTAGCATATATTTTACCTAGAGCTTTTTTGAGTCCACTTCCATCCGTTATATATCCAATCGATCCAAGAAAGGACATGAGCATATGAAATCCTCCTAATTTAACAACTATCTTACATAATTCTGAATTAGCATTTGACGCAGCTACTATTTCACGTGCTTTAGAGTAGAGATGTTGATCAAAAGTATTTAAGAAACACTGACAGTTTCTGTATCAATTCATATGTTTCTCAATATATGTGTATGTAACATATTTTATGGGATTCTTTTGTTACCTCTGCATTTTGTGGCATTATCACCTGTGAAAATTTTGTTGTAGTTGCAAAGCTTTTTTCAAGAAAGTCAATTGATCTCGTCTTGAAAGAGATCCTCAATAAAAAGAACTATTGAAAATTTTGTGCTTCGTGGTATAGTGACGAGCAAAATTATATATATTTTTTAAATATAATATTTACAGAAGAAATCAAACAAGTTGTTGATCTATGTTTGTTTTTCTCTATGAAATAATCAAGATCTCAATCGTCTTGAAACAACACGTATTCCTTAGATATTTTTCTCTTGGAAAACATGAGGGTTAATAAAAAATTAGTTTCACCCATAAAGTGCTCGCTACTGTACTGTTGTTAACAGTAATTGTTACAGTTACAGTTAGTTCTTTGTGGGATATGGAGCAACAAAGGCTATTATCCCCAACTGTTAAAATTACAGGAAGGAAATTTTATCTCGCAATTCGTACCAGCTCAACATTGATAGCAAAATTGGTGTATTCAATTGCTTGATTGATAGAATTTCTCAGTAAATTTTTGATGCATTTTTCTTAAATAATTGAATTTGTTAGTGGAACTGGCCATGACCAGTCCACTCAAAAAGATCCAGTGGGCCGCAGGTTAAGTATCGCTGGTCTAAAGTGTAGTACGAAATAAATAGAAAGCTTCATATGCAAATCACTGTTCATGACTGTGACGGGTCCTATCTGCACCTGTGACAAATTCTCTGGTGAAAAATAATTCTTAACTGTTGTATATTAAGAAAGAAATAATGTTTTATGTTTATTTGAGTACCATTTACACCCTAGCAAAGTGATTGTAGGAGTTGGTTGTTAGGCTGCTATAGAAGTTAGATTATCCTAGTTAATATCTGTTCTCTGAATTAGTGATGAGAATCTTTAGTGATTAAGTTTGACCGCTCCCTTGTTTGATAGCAAATTGATAGAAAGTTATTGGTTTCATAATAATGGCTGATTATAAGTTATCTCTGAAACTTCACCAGTGACTGTAGGGTCTTGTCAGTAGCGCCCAAGTACTCTCATCCCTTGGTTAGCAGTTGCCTCGTGAGTTCAGGTTCTTACTGAAATTTTTTTTTTGGCACAGGAAAATGTACTCCTCAGTATAATTGCGGACAACATTGGCTGCTATGATACCCGCAAACTTGTTCTGCGCCTATCTTGAGAGTCACCTTACGGATGGAACTAGAGACTGGTTTGAAGTAATTAGGAGGTATACCTTTGCTCAGAGTACTCAACAAAGATTTCCATAAGAAGCAGTCCATATCCCATCAAGAGCTGAACATTTTCAAGAGGGAAGCATTTGAGGAATCATCTACTGCAAGCCTTGGGAAGGAATTTAGGAGACAGCCATAGCAAAGCAGCTACAAGGAACTCCAGATTCATTTCTCCAGAAGAAAGGCGGTTTATGACAGAAAGATTGAACCAGAGGATTCCCTACCGGTCTATCAGTATGGATGGCAGACCCCATAAAAGGATACAAGGTATTCAGTTGGTAGTTTCTGGGGATATTTTAGGAAAAAGAACAGCAAGATCAGAATACTAAGTTGTGTATAGTTCTTTATAAAATCGCTTCCCGTGAAGAAACCTTGATTTATGCTAATTTGAGTACTATATAAATTCAAACGCGTAGGAGTTGGTCGTTAGGAAGCTATAGAAGTTTGATAAATCCTAGTTAATATCTGAAGTTTTCGGAGTTAGTGAAGGTAAGCTTTAGTCAGATTAATCTAGTGATACCGGTCAAGTTTGGCTAGTGCTATTACTTCGGATTGCCACTAAGTGATTTAATTATTTGTCTTAGAAATTTGGGATAGTGATTAAGTTGGCCTCTCCCTCGATTTATGACATTTCTTGATAGTAAATTGATAGATAAAATAAAGTTATTGATTTTACAATACTGGTGGTGTCTCAAACTTCATCAGCGACCGTTTGGTCACGACATGACATCAAAAACCAGAAAAAGGATTAAGTTTAAAAATAGTAATTTCATTGAAGCTTTTAAATTTTCGTTGTCTTCGTGGTGAAATTCAACCTTTTGGCTGTTGTTTTAAGAAGAGGTGGCTAAAAAATATCTCGACACTGATCTACCAGAATCCGTTTGGCGTATGATTTGGAGCATGTAATCCAGGCAAAGAGCAATAGCGGGCTCTGTTGGAGTGACAAGACTGTGGAATCAATTCCAAGGAACAAGGCGTGTTCCACATCGACCAGGACAAGGTCGTCTACCTGCTACCAAAGCGAATTATGACCAATATATCCTGTTAACAGCTTGTCTAGAAAGAACAGCCAATGCGATACAGATTCAAAGTTTCTTTTGGCAACAGGACGTAAGATCTCAAGCCAGAGTATCCAAATAGGCTTCATGCGGGTGGTGTGAAAACACATAGGCCAAATGGTGTGTATTCGTTGACAGCAAGGCACCGTGCAGGGCCGAAAAAAGTGGATGGCTGAACATCAAGATTGGATGCAAAGCGATTGGAGTCGAGTGCGGTTCACGGACGAGTCACGATTCAGTTTAGAGTGTGACACCAGAGGTGTTTTGGTATGGCGAGAAAACGAAATCTTAAGACTCCATGTCATACCTTCTTTTAATGCAGGATAATTCTAGATCTAATACAGCGTATGGAGTGGTCAGCATGCTTTTCTGATCTTATCCGATCGAGCATGTTTCTGACACACTTAGAGCAAGATGGCAACAGCATTGATGCAAGATTAATTCCTCCTCTTTCGTTCCAAGACTTGGAGATCACAATTTGGGAAACATTGACAAGTCTCACCAATCTCAGCAGTTTGGGAGGGGGGGGGACCACACACCCTATTAAACATCCTGTATCAATTCTAAGTAATCAGTTATTTTATTTATTTATTGTCATTTACATGCAACTAAATTGTTGGCCTGAAGTATCAATTCATGTTCTTTATACCATTTCCTATTTTATTAAATTCTATTTAAATTATATTCTAATATTTATTTTCTATTTTATTTTCTTTATATTAAAATAAATTCTCATTTTCATTGGGTTAACAATTATTAAATCGTATTCTAATATTTATTTTCCATTTAAGTTTCTTTATATTAAAATAAATTCTCTTGTTCAGTGGGCTAACTTTTTTAAATAAATTTTAAGTAGTGGTCTCCATGGTCAGTCGTCATTGATTTGTTCCTAATCAGTTCTATACATGAAAGCATTGTATTCTGAGTATGCTGTAACATTACTCAAAATTAGGTGTGGGATTGTTTGTCTATTTATTTTATCATTAATTTTATTTATGTAACATGTATTTATTCAGATGTGTATATTGTATCTTATTCGTGTTGTAAATAAATGTATATATAATGATTTTTTTTGTTTATAATGTGCTTTTATTTCATTGAAGATATATAACTGTCCTTTTTTACTTATAACCTTGTACTTTTGTGTAATATTGTTTGGGAGTATATGTGCGTATGATGTGCATTTTTCACATAATGTATAAAAAATCATTTTGATCTACAGCAGAAGTATCTAACATCAATTCTTTCTTCACTTTTTTTTAAAAAAAAAAATTCATTTACCCTGCTCTGTATTTATTGTTTTATTTTTATTGTTTGTACTGTTTTGTTTAAGATTTTTTTTTTATTAGTTTAGTATTATGTAAAAATTGTCTATGCAAATGTACAGTAATGGGAAGGAGCCAACATGGCGGCCATTGATGATGACGCTTCATTTCGATCGCTTGAGGATTGCTTCGAGAAACGTTAGAAAATGTACTAAATTGTGTTGGAAACCCAAGCAAAAAGTTGCGTGAAGGTGCAAGAACTGCTTTGGGTGAGTTGAAATTACATTTTTTCAAATGCTTGCATTAAATTTGGAGATGCAAAAAATAACGACGATGTAACGGCTTCCTGTACAAAACCATCGTATGCTGAGATCGTGGCGCCATCTATCATTCCGAAGGAGAGTAATTTAATGAACAACGTTATTGTATGTTCTAACAAAAATGATTTTACATCTGATGAGGTGCGAAAAATCATCAGAACTCAGTTAAACCCTAGACAAATTCAAGTAGGAATAAAAAAGATGAGGAACATTAATAATAATCGAGTACTTGTGCAGTGTATATCAAAAGAGGATAAGGAAAGGTTTTCGAATGCAATAAAAGAAAAAACAAATTCGCTTCAAGTGTCTTCTCTGCGGAAGAGAAACCCAAATTTGCTTTTGAAAAATCTTCCGAATGAAATTAGTGATCATGAAGTTCTCCAGCTTTTGAAGGAACAGAATCCGGAATTGGGGGAGAAAGAACAAATATGGGAGGAGACAAAAATTCGTTTCACTCTTAAAAAATTCGAAAACTCCCGGCATTTGGTTCTTGAGGTAAGTCCAATTTGTCGAAAACTGTGCCTTAAAATGAACTTCCTGAGAGCAAATTGGAATGTTTGCAAAATCGACGATTTCCTGGCCATTAACCGCTGCTTTAAGTGCCTTGGGTATCATCATAAGGCTGCTGAATGTGAAAATGGCTTGTGCTGTTTCAATTGTTCTGGAGAACACAAGAATAGTGAATGCAATCTCTCTACTCAAGTTTGCATTAATTGTATAAGATTCAACAAGAAAACAAGGGACCCAAATAAAAAAGTGGATGTAAATCACAAACCTTATTCCAGCTGCTGTAAGTGTCATCAATTTATGGAGAAACTCGTTGCATCTCAAACAAATTATGAATAGTTTTTTACCTCAACCACATTTACGTATTTTGCAACTTAATTTACATAAATCAAAAAGTGCTACACAGCAGCTTATTTTGAATATGGAAGCTCGAAATATTGATGTTGCGTTAGTACAAGAGCCTCATTCGTACAAGGGAACTCTTCCTGGATTTCCTTCATCTTACAGAGTTTTCTTTAGTCATTCTTTCGATATAATTAAAGCAGCCATTATTGTCAGAAATAGAAATATTTCAACCTTTCTAGATCTAAATCACCTTGATTACAACATGGTGACAGTACATTTAAATATTAATAAAATATCCTTTTTGTTTCTTTCCTACTATTTCGAGCCTTCCAAGAATATTGATTTCGATTTAGAAAAAATTAACCAAATTTTTTCCAAGATGCCTATTAACAGACTGGTCTGGTCAATGGACGCCAATAGCAAATCTGAAACATGGTTCAGTCCCTTTTCCAACTCTAGAGGTTCCAAGCTCACCGATTTTATTAGTGCCCATAACCTCTTCGTCATTAATGAAGATTGCGGTCCTACATTTTGCGACTCTCAAGGATCTAGCTACATTGACGTAACTGCAGTAGGAACTGATTTGCTGGAAGATGTTTCTTGTTGGCATTTGCCTGCTTATGATTCTCTCTCCGACCACAAAGCAATTGAGTTCAATATTGTTCTTAATACCAATTCTCCAACAAAAAATGGTGACGTCTGTATCTTCCATCTGAAAAAAGCGAACTGGAAACTCTTCTATGACTCATCGAAAATCTTGCTGTCAAGAATAAGTAATCTCATCGACTCCTGCCAAAATCCAGAATCTTTGCATGATCTCGTAAATGATCTCCTTTCTATAATTCAGAATTCTTGTAAAATGTCCATTCCAATTAAAAAGCAAGGGATGCACAGAATTCCTTGGTGGACAACAGAAATTGGGTGCATGAGAAAGCACGTTAATGCTGCAAGACGAAGATTCCAGAGATGTAAGAATATCGCTTTAAGAGAAATTTATAAAAGTAAATACCAAGAATTAAGAGCTAATTATAATTTAAAACTTTTAGACGCCAAATTAAGCTCATGGAGGGACTTTTTGGATGAAATTAATGTAAATAATGTGTGGAAAAAGATTTATACTTATGGCGTCAAACAACAGTTTCAGAAGAGAGTTGATAACAGTGGAATTGCTCTTCCATGTGGAACTGTGACTAATTCTTTTAAAGAGACAATTAATGAGATTATCTTCCATTCTTTTCCTGACGATTGTGAGAACGATGATGATGATTGTCACAAGGAAATACGAAAAATGACGCTCTTATCAATAGCAGCATAGAGAATGACCCACCTTTTACCATTCATGAAATCGATGCTGTTATAAGTAAATTGAAGTTAAAAAAGACACATGGCCCTGACTCTATTCCTAATGAAGTTGTCAAGAAATTGCATGTAATGCACCCTGGTCTTTTTTTAAAAGTTTTTAACTCATATCTTCGTCTCAAGACTTTTCCTCTATGTTGGAAAGGGGCTAGGATTATCCTGATTTCCAAAGTGAACGACGTCCGTATCCCTAATTTAGACAACCTTAGGTGTATCAGTTTACTGTTAACTTTGGGTAAATGTTTTGAAAGACTCATTATCAACAGAGTGGCCTGGCGTTTACACAAAGATAATTTTTTCAGTAAAAATCAATTCGGTTTTATGCCACAAAAATGTACCGAGGATGCCTTGATGAAACTTAATGAAATTGTTTTAAAAGGGAAAAAGAGAAATTTTCATACAATCCTGGTTTTCTTGGATATTAAAGGAGCTTTTGATAATGCTTGGTGGCCTGGTATTCTGAGCCTTTTAAAAAGATCTAACATCCCTAACAACTTATTTGCCGTAATTTCCAGCTTCTTGAAGGATAGATCTGTGACTTTATCTTTAGGTCATTCCTCAAAAGAGAGATTTTTGAACAAGGGATGTCCTCAGGGATCCGTTTCTGGACCTTTTCTCTGGAACATCATTATTAATGATTTTTTGGAAAAAATCTTGGCTTTCTCTTGTGAAATGATTGCTTTTGCCGATGACTTACTTCTTTGTTTTCAGGGAAAGTCTTTTCGTGATATAAGCAGACAAGCGCAGCTTACCCTTGACTTTGTATCAACCTGGGCAATTAATTTTAAATTAGAGTTTAATGCTGTCAAGTCAAAAGTTATGATCTTGGAGAAGAGAGAAAACAACACCCTCACAAGCAACCTCACTCTTAATGGAATTCCTCTCGATTATGTGAAGGAACTAAAATATCTTGGTATTGTCCTTGATAGTAAATTCTGTTGGAAACAACATATTCTGCATCTTTCAAATAAATGTGAAAAAATTCTGCTAGGGCTTAATAGGGTTGCCAGAAATAGCTTTGGGATCAAGTCCAATGTCTCATCCCTCATTTATAAACAAGGCATTGTTCCATTTATCTGTTATGGTTCACGAATATGGGGATCTGCCTTGATGAAGAAAATAAATTGCCGGCTCTTGCGAAAGATTCAACGAAGAATACTTCTCCGAGTTATTTCTGGGTATCGAACGATATCCTATGATGCTGTGTTTGCTATTTCGGGCTTCCCACCTATTGACATCTTTATTATCAGAAATAATGAATTCAAGAGTGCAACGAAGAACTGTACCAATAAGAGTCTAGATGGTTCCCTGCGATTTTCTGTTCTTCCTCATCCTTCTGAACGATTTCCCCTTAATTTTGTTAATTACCGTAAAAATATTGAAGACAACTTTCCTGTTGTCTGCTTTACAGATGGTAGCAAAATCAACAATAAGGTTGGCCTTGCATTTGTTATCTTCCAAGATTTTATTGAAATTGAAACTCGCCAATTTAGACTAAGAGATGAATGTAGTGTGTTTCAGGCTGAATTACTTTGCATAGCTCAAGCAGTCTCTTGGATCTGTAATAACGAAAACCTTTCATCGGATTTCTTAATTTGCAGTGATTCTCTTTCATCTTTATATGCCTTAAATAACATTGATTCTCAAAATCATCTGATTGTTCAAACGCAAGTTGATCTCAATTTTCTTCGAAGCAGAGGTGTAAAAGTTTTCTTTTCTTTTGTTCGAGGTCATACGGGAATCTATGGCAATGAACGTGCTGACTGGCTTGCAAAAGAAGCTACAAAATTAAGCAATTTGATTCCCATGAACATTCCAAAGTCATATTATAAAAATATTTTTAAGGAAAAAATTATTTCTGATTGGAATAAATTATATCAAATATCAAATAATGCGCTCTTCACCAAGGAATTTATTCCTTCTATTCAGAGTCGTTTAAAGGCTAAACACTTTCATCCTAATTTTATACTTACCCAGTTTCTAACTGGGCATGGAAACTTTAAAGCCTATTTGAAGCGCTTCAATTTGTCACCTACTGACCAGTGTTCTTGCTCCAGTGACACAGTCCAGGATGTCAAGCATCTAATATTTGCTTGTGCTAAATTCTCTTCCGAAAGACGTACTCTCATGAATTGCCTACAAAAGAACAATATAGCGTGGCCTCCTCCTTTCTCTGCCTTTGTTCAGAGCAAGTCTTCTTTTACATCGTTTTGTGCATATATTAATAGCATTTTTTCTCGTATTGTTTAGATTGTAAATTTAAATTTTTTATTATATTATTATTGTTATTATTATTCGCGTTTTTTCTAACATTTACTGTGTATGTTTCTGTTTTTTTTCTTCTTTTTTTTGCAAGTGCGTATATATATATGTCTGTGTGTATATTCTTAAGTATTTGTGTGTATGTATGCTTTTTATGCATTTGTATTTTGAAAATCTTCTAATCACACATGTGCTACCAAACCTCCACCATTGTATAATTTTAGTTACTGAATTTCTCCATTTTTGTGCACGTGAGCAATCTTGTATTTTGTTCTGTGTTTATTGTATTTGCATCCCTTCTTGTTTCTTTTACCTTTTGATTCCCATTTGTGCTTGTATCCCTGTACTTAAAACTTCCTACCACTATTGATTGAGTATTGACTTACATTTGTAAGCCTTGTGTTATACTTGTTGGCACACAAGGAGTCTAAATAGAGATTCAAAAAAAAAATGTACAGTAATGTGTATTTATAGATTTTAATGTTATCAATTGTACATTCTATACATTTAAAATTAAAGAATTACCTAGTCTTTAAATTTGAAATTGTATACTGTCTTGTATATTCTAAGTTATTGAATCTTTTCATATAAAATTACAATACTTAATGATTTTAAACCATTTAAAATTATATTAGGATTTCAACACAAAACGTGCAAAATTTCGTATTATATGAGTAATTCCAGGATGCAATTATTCATAATTTGGCCATAAGTAATAAATTAAAAGTTACATGATGAATATAAGTAATGAGTTAATATAAAATATGCAGCATTTCTTAGTATAATATTTATGAATATTTTTTCTATAAAAGTTAATTCCAGGATGTAGATTTTATTATCTGGGTTTACAATAATAATGAACAAACAATAATGAATTAAAAATTACTTAAAAAATAAGTGCTTTAAAAAACTTTTCAAAAAATACCTGGAGGTTACATGTGTAAACAAATTTAAAGTAAGCATATAAAATTAACAATGAATTGTGATACTAAGGTTATTATAGTAATTTAGAACATCGAGACTGTTTTCAAATGTTCTTAATTGATTTAGAAAAAAATTTAATGTTCATGATTGGAGAAATGGATTAAAAAAATCCCAAAAACTTCTTAAGAGACTATTCAAAAAATACCTGGAGGCAGTAGCGCACACAAAATTTTTTCAAGGGGGGGGGGAGGAGTCCATGGTCGTAAGACCCCTAACTCATTATACCTCAAGAAAACACCAATTGATTCTTCTGATTTTGTTAACAAAAAACAGTAAAAAATAAATTATTGAATTAATAATTAGCAATATTTAATAAAATAAATTGTTAATTACAAGTACTTAATTAAATTTTACGTTATATATATATATATATATACATAGGATTATCATCAATCGAAAAAAACTCAAGGGCCACTGCCTTGAGGTTATATATGCAAACAAATTTCTAGTTAGCATATCAAATTAACAATTTATTGTGATACTAAAGTATTATAATAAATTAAAACATCGAGACTAATGTTATTAATAGCTTTAGAAAAAAATTTAATGTTCATGATTGGAGAAATGAATTGTAAAAATCCCAAATACTTATATTAAGAGCTTTAAAAAACAGACTGAATAGCTTAATAAGTTAAGATTTCCTTAATGAAACACTGAATATAATTTATATATAAATTTGCTAACTAATTATTTGATTTTAATGGTTAATAAAAAAAGTGAATCATTATTAATATGAATTTAATTTGAACATGTTCTTAGTCTTTTAGGAATAGCATTAATGATCCCATATAAAAGCTGTTGCTGTGTTATCTATTTTATTTTACATCTGTGTCCTATATTTCTCAGATAACTTTTAGTACGGGACAACACGGACATTAAGGTAAAAGAAGAAGAAAAAAATATATCTTAGGTTGTGTGTGTGTGTATTATTAGGGCAACCGACCCTTCTCAATTACAGCTTAAAACTGTTCCAAAATGGTAGCTCACACCTCCACTGAACTCTTACACATAACAAAGAAATTTCGCGTTACAGAGCAGCGCCCTCTGTACGACGCTTTTCAACGATAACTCCCCATATTGAGCCTAAGAACGTTTAAAATGTGCCTTTATTTTTTTCAGATTTTTGTTTATATAATATTTCTGATCAGAAGCGCACACAATTTTTCAAGGTGAGTCGAAAGTCCACTATTCTCGTATCATACTCCAATACGCCGCCCAAGATATTCTTTTGGTTTTGTCGATTTTCGGTAACAAAAGTAGAAAATTAATTATTGAATAAATAATTAGCATTATTAATAAACTTAATTATTTTTGAAACTTAACTAAATTTTATGTACTATATACATAGGATTATAATTAATTGGAAAAAAAATTCAAGGGCTCAAGGTTCCAGACCAAGGTATCCTCCCCAGAGGGAGGCACCTGAGCTCTGACGATGCGAAATGGTTCTAGGAATTTAATTTTGCAGGGAACGCCTAAGCCAAACAGACACTCTATGAATCTTTAACATGTCGCATAATCATAGACATGGATGTTGTCGATTTTCTGCATCACGAAAATCCATCGACTTGGGCCGGGGTTTGAACCCAAAACCTTAGACGTGAAAACCAACTACGCTACCAGCTAGTATGTAAAATAATTACAATAATTAAATTTAAGAGGTCAGTTGTGCAAGCTTTTAGTCCTCTTGATGCTTCTCTTTGCAATATTAATAAGCATTCAACAATTAAACTCACATGATCTTTTTCTTTTTTTAAATTTGAAGAGAAAGATAATTATATAGTTGCTGTATGGTGAATAGGTGGGCCTATTGGCTGCCCAAAGGCCTTAAAAAGTGGGAGGAGCTTTTTTGTCTAGTTGGGAAATAGAGTTAAGTAAAATTTAAATAAAAAATTAAACAAAATTTAAAAATAAAATGAAGAAATAAATTAAAGTATGCAATAAAATTTTATTGCATGAAAAAGGGACGCTATGGTAGATCGTAGGAATCTAGAAGAATTCTCTCCTAGGCCTTTTAGTTTTATCATGAGCATCATATGGATTTAAGTTTAGCATATTGCTATTATTAGTGTTGTGAAGAAAATTAAAAGAAATTTATTCGTGTTGTGTACCGAGCAAAATCGTACTGTCACCTTCATGGAGGGCTCAAAGCTTAGGCTAACGGTAGGCATAGATCTAGCCCGTTGCCATGATGAATTTCGTGGGCCTCTATCTGACTACGTCAGATAGGTGGCATAAGCAACAACAACAAAGAAATTTATTGCAATTTTTTGAATATGTTGTTTGAGACTATTAATTTTAAGAGCATTTCTTAGATGTTCGTTACGCATGTATCTAGTTGCTTTGGTGATCATGCGAATATAAGTATTTTGGACTGTATCTAAAATTTTGATATTTTTGTTTGCAGCGTATCCCCAAACTGGACAAGCATAGGCTATGATGGGACGCATGACGGCTGTTTAGAGAAGCACTTTGTTATCTATATTTAAATGAGAGTTCCGGGAAAGTTTAAACATTACTCTCCGGAACTAATCGCGGGCCTGTGTAATGTGTTGTTTCCAAGTTAGGTGAGAATCGCGCGCGAAAATAACGCCTAAGCATTTAGTTTCTTGAGACCATGGGATCTGTTTATTGTACATGAAAATTGGTGATGGCGTGGAGTGTTTTTTAGTGAAAATGACTGCTGAAAGCAAAGCAAAGTTTATTGAATATCAAGATATATACAAAAGAGTAAATAAAAATATTGGTAATTATTGAATTCACTTCCAGTATGATCAACATATATAAAAACTACCTTATACAACGAATGATAGCGCCGCCTATATGCTATGGAGTGTAGCTCCTCACCTATATTGATAAGCTGTGAGTATTTTGGGGTTAAAAGGAGGGTTGAACTAAGGGACTAACACAAATATGAACCGGAAGAAACTGTATTGCAAGAGAAATTGATTATGGTATTCTTAGGTCCAGAACGATTTATAACAAAGCAAAAATCAACAAACTGTTTTAGACACAATTTATTACTTAAATGCTTGTTAGTTTGTTGAAGTTCCAAAAACGTGATATAACTGTAAAAAAATTGTTTAGGCTGTAGTGAATATTTGACATTTGATAAAAGTATGTTTTTAAAATTCCTATTAAAAAAAAACTTATGATTTACTTTATTTGGAACTTGAATTTGATTTAGAAATATAAATGATTGATTGAAATGATTAAAAGGAATAATATGCAGCATAAAAGAATATCTTCTTCAGTTGTTGTTTCTTATGCCACCTGATCTCGACTGCATTAGATCCAGGCCCACGAAATTAATCATGGCAAGGGTCGTTGGCCGTAACCTTGAGCACCATACAGATAACAGTAGGATTTAGCTCGGTTCCACCCCACACAATTCAGAGGGAAAACATCCTAGAGCATCCTTTCTCCATTTTTTTAAGTAATATAAATTTTATCAGAAAAATATTCTACATTATTTATTTTTTAAAAATAATAAAATACATTTAAGTTAATAATTATATGATTCAAACTGAGAAGACTTGAGAGACAACTTTATGCTATTTGATATAGTGTTGAATCTTTGATCACTTATGAACAACATGAAAATTTTAAATTCGCATTAAAAGAAAAATCACTTCAAATAGAAGGTGTACACAATGGCGTAGCGTAAACCCCCGCATCTCGGGGAGGGAGGGGTGGATTCTACGGGACACGAAGCCTGGCTATGTAAGATCCGGCTTGGGGCTACAAACCTGACTTTGCAAGGGAGCCTTAATGTTCTCCTTTACTCGACTGTTTGTACAAATTCATTAACTGTTCAATTGATGCTTAAAAATCCCTTTTTGTTATTCTGTAATTTTTTGTTAAAATGTTTTTATATATGAATCACGCTTTTCAATACAATAGAGTATTGATAAACAGAAAATAGGGTTGAGTCCTAGCACGACCCTATAAAATTTAGCGAAATGGCAACCCTATTCTTACCAGATTTTTTTTTAGTTTTACATAATCTGGACAGCGGTCATTTCCTGAAGATGATCATCGACGGTTGTGTAAGAGATTTTTCCAGAAAGCTAAAAGTGAAGGAATGAGTGGATTTTCCTTTTTTTGAAAAGAAACAATGCAGAAAAAATGTTTGTTAGAGAGAAAGGGTGATGCGTTGATAAATTCACTTTGAACGATGTTTTTTCTCACTATAGCATCTTAGAAGCAACGGTTTTTCTGTTTACTTCTTGAAGCCATTTTGGAAACCACGTTTTTCTTTTTAGAAGCTCGACGAATGGATATTTCTTTCTTTTGAATGAAAGAGGTAAGAAATAAATGATTGCTTTGTGAATGAGTGAACAATTCAAAATATTTCAGTATGGTTGTTCGAAGTATGAAAATAATTTATGTTTGAGATAAAGATTTTTTCCCCCGCTGTTGCATTTTAGAGGCGAACAATTTTTCAGTTTTTCTTGTAAAAGCAGTTTTATAAACCACGTTTTCTTCGTAAAAACTCGGCGAATGGATTTTCTTTTGAATATAAGGTAAGAAAGTAATGATTGTTTTTTGTATGAATGAAGGATTGATAGAATCTTGGTATGGATATCCGAAATTTGGCAGAAATTTGCATTCAATTTCTTATTTTCGATTTGATTCTTCCTATGTTGCCCATTTTAGAAGCCTCATTTTTTCGACGTTTTTCGTCTCTAGGCGCCACTTGTAAAAACCACGTTTTTTCATCTTGTTTCGCTCTCTGACGCCATTTTGAAAAACGTAATTTTTTTCAGTTTGGTGCCAAAAAAATCTTGGTGCTAAAAAAGGCAGTGGGCTGTGCTAGGACTCAACCGAAAATAGAATTAAGTTAATTATACGAAATGATATGCTACGTTTCATTTACAAATAAGTTAAACTTTTACTACTAGATGGCAGCACGATCGTCTGTACAACAAAGTGTTGATAATCAAATAAGTTAAGTTTTCACTACTAGGTGGCAGCATGATCTCCAGTCTTGAAGATTTAAAAGAAATTGTTATAAATGGTTAATATACGTGAATATAAGAAGGTATAAATGAAACAAAAATATGTATTTGTTAAAAAAAAAAAAACTTCTAAAAATAATCTTTGGTTGAATAAATTTTTAAAAATGAGAGATTTTTTATTCTTTTTTCAGTCGAAATTGCTGAAAGACATGCAAAATGGAATAATGTAAATATTTAAAAATTACCTGAGCAATTTAGCGAAAGTTGTAGTGTTTTGTTTCATTTTATTAGGAATCTTATCTAATGTATTTTCGACTGTTTAGTATTTAACTGAATTTTGTATCCATAATTTATTTTAATAAAATTTAGATAAGTCTCATTCATCTATTAAGCGATTTATTTCATATGTTTGTTCTAAAACGAATGAATAAGGGAGGAATAACATTTGAAAAATTTATTTACATGCAATCTGTTTTAGTTCATCCTACCAAAACAGAAAATATTGTTCATAAAAAAAGGAAATCAAATTTTGTAAGCCAGTAGTAGTAAGCGTAGTAAATCCAAAGGAAAAGCGGGCGTATAGTTATTTAATTACATAGAAACAATCTCTTTATATGTGAATATTAGTATTGTGTATTATAAAGAAATATAAAATAAATGCAACGCAATTATAGAGTAAATACAAAATTTTTTAAAAAAAATAATTAAATGTATAAAGTAATAATTGTTGTAGATAAAGTATAAATAAGAACCTATTTGAAAAATAAGAAGCATTAAACTAAGAAGTTATGATAATTGAAAATTTATCTGTAATTTAATAGAAAAAACTTAGATATCAAAATTATATATATCTTAAAATTAAACTGCCCGGCCTAGTAATTTATGCAATCGCACAATCATCTATGAAAAATTAACATCATAACATCAAGATGTATCTTTAATTGTTTTTTTAAATGTTAGTTCAGATTAAACGCCGGCTGGGTGGCGTGGTTGGTTTGTCGTTGGCCTTCTGCACCCAAGGTTGCGGGTTTCGATCCCGGTCCATGTCGGTGGATTTTCGTAATGCAGAAAATCGACAGTGGCCCTGTCGTAGGATTATACGGCATGTGAAAGATCCCTAGAGTGTCTGTTTGGCTTGGGCGCTCTCGGCAAAATTAAATCCTGGTACAAGTTCGCATCGTCAGAGCTCAGGTGCCTCCCTCTGTGGAGGAAACTGGGCGTCAAAATTACCTGCGGCGATTGGTATCCACCTATATGACGCCGTACTAAAAAGTAATACCAGCTTCCGGGGATGTACTAGGTCTGCAATGGTAAAAAATACCAATCCGCAGCCAATTGGATAAAAAAAAAGTTTAGATTAAGCCCAGTGGCTGAGTCGTAGTGCATCGTGCTTCCACATCACATGTCCGAGATTCAAATCCCGGGCTGGGCAAGATCGACTAAACCTTTCATCCCTTCAGTGGATTGATAAATGAGTACCAAACTTGCTTGGGAATTAACACTGAGGATTTCGCGTCAGACTGATCACCTGACCGGAACATCTGCTCATGCACCTCAGTGCCCAAGGTCACGTATACTTAAGTGGGCATCGTTCGCCTTGGCCCTCATGGGCTGTTGCACCATTGAGTTAAGATTACAAATCACTTATAATTCATTTTAAACAAGGCTGAATTAGTTCAAGATGTAATTGAATTCATTTAATTATAGTAGTTATGTTTATTTATTTATTTGCACACTTTTCTATGTACTATTAAAGTATGAGAAAATATATAATAGAATAACGTTTATCATAATTGAACTACATCTAGCATTACCAAACTGTGGTTTTTAAATATTGAGTTTTAAGGGAGCATTACATCATCATATTTATCATTTTTTTAAAAAAGGTCTGAGTGAATTTCTTTAATTTCATAGGATTTGGTTTCTTTTTTTTTAAAAAAAATATATATCACGTATAAAGTAACACGCGTATATTTAACACACACAGTATATTATTTTTTTATATTGAGAGATGTTTTGCGCTAAGTATACAATCGCCCAACTCTTGAAAATAAATAAGTTAAATCTTAAGATCAATAAATTTGTGAAAATTCAATTGTTCCTATCTAATTAAACAAATAGCTTGTATTCGAAGAAATGCATAAAATACTTTTGTTATATGAAATTTGGAGGGGGAGTATAGCTCTTTATAAAATTACACATGGGTTTGAAACTTTTTTCAGAAGCTTACTTTGTTTCGAATTTATTTTCCTTTGATTTAATTTGTGTTAATCGACATTATTCTAGATCCGAGGTGAGCATTACGTCGATCGCGATCGACCGGTGGACCACCAAGACATTTTGGGGTGACCGCCTAAAAATTTTACCAGTTAATAATTATATACGGAAAAATCAAGATTGGCTGACAGTATGCAGACTAAGCCTTCTACTGACTATAACAATAAAAACTAACCTTAAATAAAAATGTTTTATTTTTTTGAGTGTATTTTGAATTGTTTCATGATAAATGTATCATTTGATATAATTCTTTTGGGGCTATTATACACTGGTGTGCAAAAATTAAGGACGAGACGGTTTTTTCAATATAACTTTGTACAAAAGCATTCCAAATCAACACATTTAATACCGTAAGATTCCCAATACGTAAGGACATGAGTAATGTAAGCAACACTTACTAAAAGAGAAATCAGAGGGATAAAAAGAAGCTTTATTGAAAAAGTAGCATGGAGCGCAATGCAACTGAAGGCCGAAACATCCCTGTGATGGGTGTCCAGCAAGAAATATCCGGTCTTTAGTAGGGGATATGATCTCCCCTGACTGCTAGGCAGGTTTCACAGCATCTGCCCATGCTGAGAATGAGGGTGTCAATGAGTTGTTGAGGCATTGCTGCCCATTCGTCTTGCAGCGCCAATCGAAGCTCCGGAATCATTACTGGTGGTAAGGTAGGAGCTGCCAAGCGTCTGCCTAGAAAATCCCCTACATGCTCGATGGGATTAAGATCCGGAGATCGTGCCGGCCAATCCATACGTTCAATATCCTCACTCTCTAAGAGCTGTTCGGCAGCTACTGTGCGATGACATGGTGCATTGTCGCCCATGAAAAGGAACTGCGGACCCATAGCGCCTCTAAAAAGACGCACATATGGAAGAAGAATCTCGTTACAATAACGGGTCCCGTTGACTGAACCTGCGTCGAAGATGTGAAGGTCTGTACGACTACCAAGCATGATGCCTCCCCAAACGAGAACACCGCCACCTCCATACCTGTCCCTTTCAATGATGTTCGAGGGAGGATTGCGGCTTCCCCGCTCTCTCCAGATGAGTATGCGATGAGAATCGTTACTCAGACTGAATCTGCTCTCATCTGTAAAGAGTACTCGTCCCCATTCATTGTCTCTCCAATTCCGGTATTCCCGGCACCACAGAGAACGCCTTCTCCGATGGGCAGGCGTTAGAGGTACACACCGTACAGGGCGTCGTGCAAACAGACCACCACCGTGCAGTCTTCTGGCCACGGTAAAACGCGATATCGGTCTTTCAGTCGCCTGTGTCGTGTGTCTAGCGATTTCTCCCGCCTGTTTCTTCTGGCCTGTAAGGCAATATACCGGTCATCTGCGGGTGTGGTTCCTCGTGGACGACCACTACTGAACCCCCGGATAGCTGTTCCTGTAGTTTGAAATTGTCTCCAAAGTCGTGAAACGATGCTGTGAGCAATTCCGAACTCTGCAGCCACTTTTGTCACACTGCGAACTTCCTCCAACTTCCCAATGATTCGACCTCGGGTAAAAGCATCCAGATGTCGTCTAACAGATTGATTATTCGCCATTTCTCGCTGAGGCAACAACTCGGTGTGATTTTAACTGCTATACGGTGTGCAATCTCTTTGTCAGAAATACTAATCTTACACCGACAACATGCTTTACTACTCAGACACTCCCCCATTACGTCTACCTGCATATCTGCGCATGTGCTACCGTACATCACCTCACTTAATCTCCTGATTGGTCTTTCTGTCCGCTCTGCCTCTTCGTTCAGCTGATATGCTAATTTTTCGACTTCGTCCTTAATTTTTGCACACCAGTGTATGCATAAAATTATT
>BMAO01002565.1:0-195721 GCA_019973975.1 Trichonephila clavata | reverse complement strand
GGTGAGAGAAAGAGGGGATGAGAGAGAGATGGTGAAAGTGGCTTAGATAAACAAAATCGCTCTTATCACAAGCTATTCCGAGGGTATTTCAAAGCCAAGTTAACTTTTCTACGAAACATGCAAAACCACCTTTCTTTCATTTCACACCCCTCTTAAATTTGGACTGCGTGGCCGGTGGTTTTCGTACTTTGTTCATTCGCATAACGGAAATCTTTTCGTGTTTAGAGAAAAAAAAATGCATGAAAATACACAGTAGTTTGTCGGGACCGTTGCATTAATTCGAGTTAACCAATATTTCGTCTTAAGCGTTTTCACGTTAAACGTATTTTACTGTAGTTAAATACATGATAGAGGCTGCTTTCAAGACTAAAGTTGTTTTTATATTTAGTTAGTACGCTTTTTTTCGTTCAATTTATCAATTGAATCATCCCAGTCATCAAAATAAAATAGACAGAAATAGTACTGTATATTTATTAAAATTTTTCCCAACATCAATAAACAAATTTCAGACTGCTTTTTGTCTTCAAATACATAATTAAAAATTTTGAAAAAATTGTTTCAGTTTTAATAATGATAATACATTAAAAAAATGTAAAAAAAAATAGCGTTTTTTTTAAAAATTTCTAGCACAAAATTAAAAAGGTCTCATACTGCAAAAATAATTTAAATTAATAATCTCCTCAAATAATATTGTACAAAAGAAAATCTTTCTCTTTCTTTCCATAAAAAAAAAACACCAACTCAACTAGTTTGGTCATGTGTAGACATTCCAGTTGTCCAATAAAGAAATGGCTACATAGGTTGAAGATTTAAAGTACCGTCATTGATAATGGATTCGCCAATGTCTATTGCTGAAAGTTCTCTCATACAAACAGATAATCGTACTCCACGGGTTGCCAAAATAGAAAAAGTAAAATATTTATACTCTGCAAAAAACAGTTAAAAAAACTTATATTTCAATACCAATCAATAAGAAATACGCAAATTTACAAAAAAGACTTTTTATTTTGGGAAAATTCAGTTTTAGAATTCGACGAAATATTAAGAAAAATCTTCAAATCAAACTATGCATCCGAAATTTAAACCATTTGTGAGAAAAATATCATTCAAAATGATGAAACTTTAGAGTAATTCATTTCCGAATTACTTTGCAAAGTATATTGCTATCTCTATTTTCTAGGGGAAAAACAGATATTTTCTTATATTGTCATATATTTAAATTTGTAGGAATTTTATACCAATCCCTATGCAACAATTCAATTTCGATGAAACTTTCAATTTCAGTAATTTGTAAATGGTTTTATTGTATAGTTATATGTAATGACAGTTGTAAGCGTGTCTGACCCATCCATAATTTAAAATTATAACTTACTTTTTCGTTCTGCGCCATAGATAATCACAGGTTTCCTTAAAACCTCCATTTTGAGTAGTCATAAACCTACTTCATACCATCCTACCCTCTCTACACTGCTGTTAGTAACTAGAACCGAAAAATTGGATTGACCAATGTTTCCACACCAAAAAAAAATCGATTTTAATTGTAATGTTAATTTCAAAGGAGCGGATTGAGTACCGATACACATTGATTGTGTACTTGAAACTGTTGGGTTAGAAAATCCGCAAAAATTTGGCAAAACAAAAAGAAAAAATAGCACTGAATTATTCAAGGTATAAAGAAGACCTTGCAGGCAAATTAAAAATAACGATTTCACGAGATGATTAAAGTTTGAAGCTATCAATGGTTTCTGAGTGCACAATGTTTGTGTAGTTATTCTCCCCTCAATTCGACCGAGAAAAAAAATATTGAGAAGACATAAACAGCCAAAGCCAATCCGCAATCTAGTCTGGTTTTTGTTGTTTGATTTGATATGTGTGTATACCCAAACAAAGCTCAGAGTCACTGTTTGAAAAGAAAAAAGTACAATAGCGCCATGAATCAGCTGTGTTTTGTTAGAATAGCAGTAACAGCCAGACACTCAAATAAACAAAGCCTTTGATACTTTTTTGTTTAAATTACTGAAACAACATTTGGGTTAAGCGCCAGGAGAAAAAAGAACAAAATACAAGTGGATTCCAACTTATTTATTTTATAAGAGAAAAGGAAAAAAGAATATTATTCCGCAATGGATCATATGACATTATTTCGCTACAATAGCTAAAACTAGTTTATCACGTATTTCCTACAAAGATCGTAATTCGTAGTCAAAAAGTCATGTTGGCGTAATTTATGGAACAGATATATTTGTTTTACTATAGTTCTACAAAATTTTGAAAAGATAACTTACCATTTGCTAATGCCCCAATATTAAAAACAAATTTAAAATGCCACGACAATCTAAAAATATACAGTGAAGCTTAACTTTTATTTTATTTTTTATGTATGATGGAATTTTTATAACTTACAAAATCTATACACGTATGCACACACAATGCCTTAGACATCATCATTTTAAATAATTGGGGTATGTAAGATATGAAGCAACACAGGTTTTGACCCCCGCCATAAAAAACATCCCATATTCCTATTTTCAACAAATAAATGTATTAACGGTAACCGTTTCTTCCTAAACAGGAAAAAACAGATTTAAAAGTTGTTTTCAGAAAATATTTTACAGAATGCACTACTAATTATCATTTTACATTAAATTTATTGCAAAAAATTCAATATAATTATTGAAACAAACTACGTATGTTATTTTCCCAGCAGCAATACTCTCCTCGTGGGAACATTGAGTTTTACAGGTGAAGTTCGCTTTTCGGAATGAACTTGAAAAATAAGATTATATAAACCATAAAATATGTGACTAGGGTTACAAGAATAACAACTGTAGGTCCCTTTGAGACAAGTTTGGTTAAAAGTACGACAAGGAATGATCTAGAAGGCTCTAGGATCGATTCATCTCGAAATTTCCAAAGGCTAAATAAGGATCCTTTGAGACAACAGCCAGAAAGTTGGGATTCGAATCTGATGGTGCGTCGACTTCGATAAGTGAGGCTTTATCTATTTCAATTCCTGCTGGTAGAACTGCTCTAGAAAACCGGTTCTAGAGAGCTGTAAAGCTTGTTTATAACAAGTGTGATTTGCATTATTGTAAACAATCTGTTTTAATATTCCTTTGTGTATTTACATCGATTTGTCTTCGAGTAATCATCGCTGTTTTAAATAAATCTGTCATTATTCCAATAATTAGATTTGTTGTCTGCACGCAAATTTGCAGGGGAAACAATGCATTTATTAAAAAAAAATATTTAAAAGTAAAATAAAATCCAATCAAGACTTGAAATATCTTCATAATGTATTCGATAAACATATTAATGTGGTAACAGTTTAAATCTCTCTCTTTATATACTAGCTGACCCGCACACGCGTTGTTGTGGCTTTGTTGTAATACGTTGATTTATTATTATACTAAACTATTTTCAATGCAGTTAAATTAATCTTCGCTAAAAATTTCGGAGAGTTGAAACTAGGCATAAAACAACAAATGCTTTAAATTTTGCATTTTATTCATCTCCTATTTGAGTATAGGATAATACATGAATTACTTGCAAAGTTGTTAAGTAACAACGTATTAATATTTAATTTCATAATTGAGGAAAATAACGCTGTGATTTTTACCAATTTTTAATATTGTATTACGATCATACGCCATACTCCTAAAATCCGATTTCAGATTCTCGCTCCCCACCCCAAAATGCACCCGGGACTGTCTTTCGGCGCCGCAGCGCGTGCAAACTCAGCAGCAAGAGGAAAGGAAAATCCGGACGCATGACTCGAACGTGAAGCCTTTCCACATTATTCCGGCAATATCCTGCAAAGTTACGGGAGTTCCTGAAATCTTTCAGATTCTCGTTCCCCGCCCCTAGACGCAGCCGGAACCTACTTTCGGTGGCTCTGCGCCTGTAAGTTCAGTCCCTGGAGTGAGTGAGTGAGTGAATATTACGTCCCACTGTTCAACTACACGAGGGCTTTTGGGGACGGTCCGCGTAATTTTGAACCATGGTCAAGTGACGCGGACGACACCTGAGCTGGCACCCCCTCTCCTAACTACCACACCACACCAACGGGAGGACGTTTGAGCTCTCGACAGATTTTACGTGCATCACTCCCCTACACGGCGGGTTCAGTCCCTGTAAGGGAGGCATTAGGGTAATCGCACATTACCCGACAAAGTTACGGGAATTTTTGAAATCCGATTTCAGATTCTCGTTCATCACTCCAAAATACACCAGAAACGAACGTTTCGCACACCAAGACTTTGAGGGTAAGCCCCTGCCACGGTGTGTCTAAAATACGGTCATCCGGCAAAGTTACGGATATTTTTGGGAACCGATTCGAAATCCGTACCCTCCGTATCTCACGCCCCAAAATACGCCAGGCACTTACTTTTCATGCACTTAGGTCTACAAAATACGCAGCGCTTTGCGACATTTTGCGAATTTTCCCATTTTCCGGAATCTTCGCATTTTCAGCAATAAAAAAATATTAACATCATTAATTAAGATAAAAACTATAATATCTTCTAAGTTGAACGAAATGACACACAAAATGCAAAATTAAGTTAAAATCGGTTGAGTAGTTTCGGAGTTCATCTCGGATAAACACCTGGCACGGGATTTATATATATACAACCTCTGACAATAAAGTTCAGTGAATGACGTCAGAATGTCTATCTGGCAACACTGGCGGAACAAAACGCTACACATGCATAGTGATAGGTGTTGACCATCTGCCCCACCGTTGTTCAGTTGAGCGTCGTTTGCGTTCCGTGCAAAACTTGTTCACTTGTTTGTGCGTTGGTTCTTAACTGAGAACAGGAAAATGAACGAACAAAAACAATTAAAGTTTTGTTTTAAACTTGGCAAGACACCGACAGAAACTTATTCGATCCTGGTACGTTTTTATGAAGATCAGCACTGTGCATAAAGTGTGTGTACGAGTGATTCCCCGCTTTCGAGAAGGCTAGGAAAGTGTTTATGAAAACCCCCTCTAGCGAAAGACCGGGCGCCCTCGTTCAGTGACGAAAACATTGAGAAAGTGAGTAAATTAATCACGAAAAATCGTCGATTAACTGTGCGCATGATAGCTGGACGATGAATGCTGCAAGGTGCATTGAAATTTTGACCCGTTTCACGAACCTTGTTGTTGCGCCCTCTATGTGAAACAAGCTTATAAACAGAGGGAGACCCCAGTTGTTGACAAGAAACGGAACGGTAACAAGACACTGAACAGATGTGTAATGAAGCGAGGAGAGCGGAATGCGTTATGTAGCGGTTTTTGTACAAAGTAGATTAGTTTAAAAATTATATTGTAAAAATAAACGTTAGTTGCTTATCATAAAAGAAGCCTCTTTGATGTCAACTTCATGAGAGCCTCTCATTTTAATAAAAACGATCACATGGATCAACTAAGAATACCACACTTGTTGTGTGGCCTCAGTACGCACAACAAGGTTCACAGTTTTTTTTGTTCACGACAATGCTCGCCCTCACACAGACAATATCGTCAAACAGTTCCCGGCAAAAAAAGGAAGGGGAGGGGTGCAAAATTGAGCATTCATCATTTTTGCCCGATCTCAATCCTCCAGACTTGAGGATATTTCTTACATCCAACGAAACGTGATGAGGCTTTTGAACTCCATCTCAAAAGAAGACTTCTTGCAAAGTTTCCAGGACATGTATAGCAGATCTCAGCGGGCATAGTTATGGGAGGTGACTATTTCGAAGGACAGTAAGGCAACTTTCTTTAATATTTGATATACGTTACAGGACTATTCACCGAACTTTATTGTAAGAGGTTGTATCGTGTGAAAAATTAATTTCATAAATTTTATAATTTGTATTAAAATGAATTACATAACGAAAACGCACAATAGAAATATAGTTTAAAAAAAGAGTGAGAGATATAGCTTATTTTCACATTAATTTATTGTGTCTTTTAATAAAGAATTTAATTCAGCACTTGGTGGTATAAATTATTCTGCAGTTAAATTAATTTTATAGCTTTTAACACACCATTGAGAAACCCCAGCAAAAAAGCGAAAAATAAAAATTTATACATTAAATTAATAAACCAATAAATCAATCAATGCTTTCAGAAATGATCAAATTAATCTTACATTTATATTTCTCTGTGCATTTATTTTTCTCTAGTAAACGAGTGCTCGTCCTACCCGATGAGAATGGAACATGCGAGAAATATTTCTCGGGTACTAAACACAGAATCGTTTGGGAACTATTTACATGCATAAATCGGGGTAGAAGAGGAAAAGATTCCAAAAAGTCGGTGAACACCCTCGCCTCCGGAGCTATATCGGGAGTTCTGAGAGTCCACCTGTCACATATTTTGATTTGAGCAATTCGCTATGAAGGGGGAGGGGGGAGAGCTATTTTAAGACCTAGGCGATCTGTCAACAGAACGTCCCTTGTCATCACGCGGCGGTTTTATGCACAATTTTGACGATTCAGCATAACTTGCTTTCGAAGTGAAGGCCTCGTATGGGGATAAGAGATTTGTTTACATGACTTTCTCCTATGTCACGGCTGCTGTAGTCCAATGAAAACAACTACAACCCCCCATGAGCCAGACTGACCCTCCCAGAAGTTGTATTTGGATCACCAAAAGAAATATAATGTAGACATTAATATATAAAATAATACATAACCAAAACACACAAGAAATTTAAATATAAAGTATTCAGCAGAACCGATACATTTATTAATTTTGCCAAAATTTTGAGAGAATAATATTCTTCAAAATAATTGCCTGTAGTTCCATAAAAAATTATCATATAACATGAAATTTTTTGAAAGTTTTTCAAGAAGTATTTTGAATGCATCTCCTGAAAATAAATATTGTAATGCACGCGACATGCAAGACCAGGCATCCGCAACCTGTGGCACTCTACACTATTCTACGAATTTATCAATTCTTGAATGGATGGAAATTGATTCTTTTGAAATGGAGCTTATTGGATTAACGTCTTCAAAATTATGGAAAGCAACAATTACGGAATGACAAAAAAATCTGAAAGATGACTCTTAACAATAAATTAACTATAAATCGAGAGCTATTTTAAATTATTTGATGTCATTGCTGGAGAGATGTAACTTTTTGAAAAAAAAATTGCATGTACTCTGCTTTGCTTTCCGCTTTTTTTTTTTTTTTTTTTTTATTTATCTATTTTTGTGAACAAAAATTTTCTCGTATGAAAAATATTTTAAGTCCGCAAAGAAGTTGATTAACATTTAAATGTTCAGAATCGTGTCGAATTGATAGTCGCACATTCTCCTTGTATTCCGATACGAAGCAAAGCGGTGCAGGGACAAGGTTTGCCTTAAAAAATATTTTTTTATTTAACTGTATTGAAAAGGAATACTTTTATTTTGTTGTTTATTTCTAATTTTAACAAATAGGTGTTTAAAATATACATGACACATAGTATGTATACAATTTTAGTTTCGTATTCATGTTGTGTTTGCGGTAGCCAACTGGTCAAGATATCGGATCATGGCAGGCATGTCATGAGTTCGAGCCCAGTACCACTGAAGACCCGCCGTGAAGGGGAGCGATGCACGCAAAATTTGTCGAGAGCTCAAACGTCCTCCCGTTGGTGTGGTAGTTAGGAGAGAGGGGTGCCATCTCAGGTGTCGTCCTCGTCACTTGACCGTGGTTCAAAATTACAAGGTCCGTCGCCAAAAGCTCTCGTGTAGCTTAACAATGCGACGTTAATATTCACTCACTCATTCTTATTCGTATTGAAGGAATAGTTATACTGGTGTTGCTTTTTTATGTTAATAATGTCTTTGAATGTGAAGCAAAATTATAGCATATAAAAACCCTAAATTATATTCTTCACCTTAATTCTCTACATGCATTGATTCGGGAATCGAATTGTTTAAAATATTTCCTGCAGTGTAGCACTCTGAAACATATTGGTAGATTGGCTTGGCACGCCACAGCGTCAAGGTTGCCGACCCATGTACTAGACATATAAATTAAAATACTTCAAGATAACACTACATGAGGGTTTTTGTTAGTTATTACAACCAGTGGCGTAGCGAGGGCTTTCGCCGCTTGGGGCCAAGCGGAAATTTGTCGACTCTTTATTTTAATTATTAGTCAAGAAAATTAGTAAAAGTAAAAAAAAAAGCAGCTTTAACATTTTTTATTGATTAAAAATGTACTTTTCGTGTTTTTTTTTTCAAGCTAAATCTTTCATACAATTGTCAGTATCAATATGTATGCATGTTCAATTGCCAGAATAATTAAATTTGTAAGCCTTAACGTGACATAGTCGATCTGAGATAATTTTTCATTAATTTTAGCTTAGAGAAGCTTCTCTCGCAACTGACATTACTAATGGAAAATGTTAAAAAAATTCTCAGCATTATAACAATGTTTGGTAAGCCATCTTCAAGTTTGGACTCAATAATATATTTTAATAAAACCACAGAGAGAAAGCCGGACCCAATGAGTTATTTTTTACAGCCTGGGTCTGTTGCAGCTACGAAAGCTTGTAGACGTATGCGCTCAACTTGGAATTCTTCTTTATTAACGTCTTGAGGAGCTTGATCTCAGTTAAGTTCGTCCATGGCACGATTTGGAGTTTGAAATATTTTTTGAAGTTAAATATCGCGGTGCTTGCCACCGCCTCTTTTCGTAAGCCACCCGGGGTCATGGCCCCCTCCACGCTACGCCACTGATTATAACTGAATTTGTCGAAAAATGCATTCCATGCAATTTTCCTTGAAAACAAATCTGGGCTATTCTGAGTTTGCAGAGACAATAACAGAAAAATCATATCCTATCTAATAAAAAATAACAATACTAAAGTTTCATTTTTTTATTTATGAAACATTTTTTGAAACTACAACACACAATATGCACTAACTATTTCTCGTGTAGTTAAGATAAAAATAAATTAAGGAATACAGAATAAATTGTAGGAGTGTATTACAGCGTGGTAACCATAGTTACACACTATACTAGGGGAAAAGATTTTACATTCAGACAAATAACCACGATTTTATGAATAAATTACGAATAAACCATGAATAAAAGAGTGAATGAAACATAATCATAAGTTATGTAGCAGCATCTAAAGCCGGGGTGGGCATTACGTCGATCGCGATCGACCGGTGGACCGCCAAGACATTTTTGGCTGACCACCTAAAAGTTTTACCAGCTAGTAATTACATACGGAAACTTCAAGATTGGCTGACAGTACAAAAACTAAGCCTTCAAATGACAATAACAACGAAAACTAACTTTAGATAAAAATGTTTTATTTCTTAAATGTATTTTGAATTATTTCATAATAAATGTATCATTTGTGGCTATTATTAGTAGGTTTGTATATTACGTTTTGCTTTAAACGTGGTTTTAAAAGTGTTGTTTTTTTTAATTTTAGTTCTGTAGGTTTCGTACTTATTATTAAGTTATAATAACAATAACCTTTTCCTTACCTCACCACACTTACGGCATTGGACAGTAGCATACACAAGAATTTTTAAAGGGAAGGGGGTCGAGGGTTGAGGCCTACCATTCTCGTATCATACCCCAATACGTAGCTAAACATATTTTTTTGATTTTGTCGATTGTCGGGAACAAAAAACAGTAAAAAATAAATTACTGAATAAATAATTCTCATTAATAAATAAAAAAAAATTACTAAAATATCAAATACTTAATTACATTTTACACACTATTTATATGGAACTATAATGAATCGGGGGGGGGGGGACGAAGGGTTCTGAGGGAAGGTCTGGGCCCGAGGACCCCTCCCCCGCTCTTGTGCGCGCCTCTGACATTGGGTGGACCGCAACTCCTTGAAAGAATTAGAAGTAGCCCAAGCCCTGGAAAAGTCTGCCCACCCCTGATCTAAAGTAAAAACATTTTGGACATAATTTTTGATGTTTTAAAGCAAACAGAGTAAAAATTACCTTCTTCAAAACTACTTTAAATCTTATAGAGTAAAATTACACAAAACAAAAAGAACTTAAATTAGGGTGATTTCATTTCGAGCAATCTATAAGTAATTACACAGAAATGTGTTCGCATATTTTTAGGTGTACGCGCGAAGCTTTATTTCAAAAACATTTTACACAATTTTAGTTATGAATATAAATGCTTGTATATTTCTCAAAACAAATAAATCGTCCCACAAGCAAAACATTTTTTGAATTTTGATGATTTTTTTTCATAATATATTCTCGAAATTACACTACCGATTTATTTGACAGTACAGCAAAAATTTTAAATCATATTAGATCCTATTCACAACAGAAAGTTGTCGAAACCGGATATGTTTTTTTTTATTTGAAGAAATTTAATTTTTAATTTTTATAGTGATATAACTTAGTGCTAGTGTTTTGAACAGGTGATGAATTATGGTTCTGAAATTCTTTTCATCCGGCATTTTCTTTGTCGTAAGGCGGGAATTTTTCTTTGATGAAGGCAGGAATTTAAATCCTTGAAATTTGTGTTTACTGTGTGCAATGCTTTTGCATTCAGACCAGCACAGTCCTCTTTTTGAAATTATGGATAAAACAAACATCAGAAACACTTTCTTATGACACTATGAATTAAATTCAGACGCAGATTCAAAACTGAACTGTCTGCTAATTATTTGAAATATTCTTCAGATGAATCGTTCAATGATATAAGCGTTTTGTTATAAGCTTTGAAATTATCAATCAAGAGAAAGAAATATTAGAGAAAGATTTTTTTTTTCACATTTTTGACATTACAATATGGAACTCAGATGTCATCTGTTGTAAAAAATAAAGGAGAAACATACTGAAAGAATTTACACCTGATTTTATTGACCGAATTATTAAAAACAATAATTTAGACAAGACAATGTGCAGTTTGTTACTTGAGAAGAAATTAAAATATGAAGATAATACAAAAGGATATGAGAAATTTCTGTCTTTGTTGAAATGCAAGACTTAGCATCTAACACTACGCTTCAAATTGTAAGTGGATTTACACACACAAAGACCTAGACCGTTTCAAAAAAGTACGAACGAGGAAAATTTTTCTATGAAACATTTTTCATAGCATGCAGAATGTACTTACGAAAAGCAAACATTAAGGCGGGGAGGTACCCTAATTGTAAAATAAATGATGTGAAGACTTAAAAATGTGCCTTTATTTGAAACATTTTGAGTAAAAAAGAAATTGACCGGTTAAAAAATACTTTGTGTGTTTAAAAAAGGTACTTTAAAGTGTTATACAAAGAATAAGACATATATTAAAACGCAAAATGCATCAAAATATCAAATTGAAACATTTCAATTGCAGGAAACTACGTTAGTTTCGGTTTAACAAACTGACGTCCTATTCTGCGGCTTTATTACAATATCCATTCTCTTAGAAAACATTTCTCCAGTCTGCTTAATTCAGAGCGGATATTGCAAAAACATTTCCTACTATCAGAACAACTGGAAGTGTCATTCAACACTTCAGATGAATAAGTAAGTTCCAAGTGACGTACTGGTTTTGGCAAGTGTCTCCGAATCGCTAGGGAAAAACACATTTCCTGTTTTCGATTCATTTTCGAGTACCTGTTTTCCCACACTCTTGTCGAGACAGACAATGCAAAAATACGAAAAGAAAATATGATTTTGGGTTTAAAAATTGTCTTTCTTCCATCTATTTAAAATTTATATCACTTAATAGAATTTATAACGAAATGTTAGCGATAGATCTCATTTTCAAACGACATGACGTGACAAGAACGATATCTTAAGTTAGTATCTCCTTCATAAAGGTTTTGAGATGATCGAAATTGGTGTGTCTACTCAATATTATTCTATTCGACATTTTTAGTAGAAATGAACCAGGTATAGACACCCTAGACAAAAAGACTCTTAGATTCCAAAAAGCAACAATTTCAATTTGGCGAAGAAAGCTTATAGCGAGTGTCAGCACCTTTATGCGGCAAATCTCTCCAAGCGAGAGACAGAACAGCAAATAAGCATTCCACACAATTTCTTATCACATAAAGAACTTTCAAAACACACATGTTGCCATCGCACAAAAGACAAATACGGTCGATGGAGTTGGTAAATGACACGAAAAAAGATAATTATTTTCCATAAAATACAAATTGAACAGAAATTGCAATTAATAATAAGAATGAATGATATAAATGAACACAAACACATACAAATAAACAATTAAAGATCAAAGTACAAATTGGTTAATAATAAAAATACAATTCCATCCAACCCACCTCTAGCACTCACATTCCACCGGGCAACAGGTCGTTGTTTTACAGCCGTATTGAGATAGATACATTTCGATTTGAAACATGTATATTTATTCACTTATTGTTATCCAATATTATTTTTTTCTGCTCTCATTTTTCAGTTTTTGAGAAAGCACGACTTAAAGGGCTTTATGTGTGATCTAACACCTTTTTTACATACACTTTACCAAAACTGGGTCGAACTAATGGTTGCATAATTTTGAATGCATAATAATTAAGGCATAATCAATGACGTTACTTTGAAATAATATATTTCCATATACATTTGTAATGAGTTCTCAAACGCCTTCCCTTTAACTAACCTATGGAGTTTTAACTACATGTGAACCTCACCTCGCGAAAGAACAATAATGTAAACAAACGTGCGTAATTATTTAAGTAGAAGTATAGAGAATGAAAGAATAAAAGAGGGATCAGGGGCGTAGCTACCGCCGTATCAATGATATGGGCATCAAGCTACAGGGGCCCCAACATGTGCTTATAATACCGTACAATATTATCAACAGTCTCATTAACAAAGTTCCCGTTTTTTAAAAGGGGCCCCCAAGGAATTTTGTTTTAAAGCCCACTCAGAACTAAGCATGCCAGTGGAAGGGATAGAAAAAAGAAATCAAACAACACTTTAGAAGCGTTACTGAGATTTGAGCAACTTTACAAGAATAAATTTTTCAGAGCGCGTCGTCAAAATATGATTCTGTTATTAAAAAAGTCTGCTGTGTTTAGATAATTAGATATTATTATAATCTTTATTAGTTACAGTCAAGTTGTGATACCTGTCGGTTTCTGCTTGCCTCTGAAACCCCTTGTCTACCTGTAAACCCGGCTAGGTGTGTGGGAGAAACTGAATGATCAACAGACAGGATTTCAATCTAAGTAATTTATTGTTACCAGAATATCAATCAGACACAATAACAATCATTTTCAGATAAGCGATCAAATAGTAGAGCGCGGAGGTGAGATTCCATAACACGGGGATAATACTACGGACCCTCAACTGAATCTAAGGCAGCTTAACTACGCTCAAATATAAACTACGTCGCACACTAATAAGCTAACTTCTTATTAATCAAACTCACGATACCTGTACTTTTTATGCAGCGGATCCTATACTTGAATCTTGCAGGTGATCTTTAGCGGGATTGATCACTGTCATTGGATCCACTGGTGTAATCTGTTTTCCTGGACAACTCCAAGACCTCGTAATAATTCCACTATCTTTCAATCTTCAACTAACAACTAACTCGCAAACTCTTGCTAACTCCTACTCGCCAACTCCAACCGGCCAACACACAAACTCGCGAAAACAGAATTTATATAATATACTTCATTTACATAATCACGCTTTCTTGGTCGGCGAAAGTTGTTTGAATTGAAATACTTTTCCCCAGAAGGATCCCCAAGGTGTTAATATAGTCGCGGATAGATCCGTCACTAAGTTAACCCCCCCCCCATTCCATGCATCTAATTTATTTTAATACTCATTATTAACTCATTGATCAGCTGCTTTAAGATTGGGTACGCCGCCCATCCGATATAGTAGTTAGTGACGCAGACTGCTCTGCCTTAGAGCCTGGGTTCGAATCCCGGAGAAGGCATGGATGTTTTGTAAATGTACAGTGCCTTTGCGGCATGGTGGTACTTTAAATAGCCGTCAAGCCGCAAGTCCTCTTGTGAGGTTGATGGGAGGCCCCTGAACATCCTAAGGGTGTTCTCCCTCTAAATTGGGCTGGAAACGAGCTAAATCGTACTGTCACCTGTATAGGGCTCGAAGCTACGGACAACGACAGGCATATGATGAATTTCGTGGGCCTCGATCTCGCTTTTGACAATCAAATGGCATTAGTAACAACAAAATTGGGTATGATCTTTACAGAAAATAACTATGTATTTTAGTGTCAATGAAGCGTGCACGTTACAGTCTAATTAAAAAATGAATCCCAACAAATTAAACTTATCAAATGTCAAAAGTTAAGTTTTTCACCAATCATAATATTAGAGTTTCTTATTCCTTTGTTTTACCTCTTTTGGGAGCGCAATTACTCGTTTCCACGCCTAGTAATGTTGTAAAATGGGCTGAAGACTCCAAATAGATCAAGCATAACAACTTAATAACAAAATTAATAACAACTTAATTGACTTTGTCATCAATTATTTAACAATACGCCTAATTGGTGGAACATCGGTGAAACAATGAGACCGATTAATGCAACATCAATGGAACAACGAGACCGATTAATGCAACATCAATGGAACAATGAGACCGATTAATGCAACATCAATGGAACAATGAGACCGATTGGTGGAACAATGAAACCGATTGGTGGAACATCAATGGAACAATGAGACCGATTGGTGAAATATCAATAATTTAATAACAAGCTGTTTTAGCCCGATTGATAGAAAATCGATTTATTATCGTTGAGTAGTTCAGGGTGCTGCTCCGTAGTTAAATATAATTGGAGCTCAAAATCTTCAAAACAGAATGACTTAAAAAGTAAGAGAACCAAATTCAGAGTAAAGCCCTATTCTTTGATTAGGATTCAAAATTGATGTTGCTTAAAACTCCCTGTGAGTAACTCTAGTGTACCGTAACTTTAAACAAATCACACGAAAAGTTATTTAAGGATTCTTTTATCTGATAAATAAGTTTAATTAAAATATTGAATAAAAAGTTTAGATCAATAAGATAAACATATTTTTAAAGAACACTTCAGGGGTAAGTTGGCTTTCAATGTAACTTTGTTTCAATACATTTTGTTTGACAGTTCAGAGCCCCCCCCCCCCCAAAGATTAAAAGATCAATCCCCAAACATGGAGAACAAAAGAAAACGGAAAGTACATATTTTTTTCATAAACAAAATAAAGGCGCTCTTTTCAATATTTTACACCTTAATTGTTTTAACTTTTTAACAAGTCATTCTTAAGTTCAGATATTTTACAGATAACACGAATAATATGCGAGATTGCTGATAAGTAAAATATACAGTGATAGGTAACAACTAACTGCCAAGACCTCAAAGATAAGTGATATTTTCAAGAGAAAATTGAATTTTTATCTCTCAACAATCGAAGCAACTTGTAAAAAGAAATCATTTCACGTTATTTTTTTTCACGTATTTTCTTTTTCTAGAAAGTTACACTAAAAGTATTTAAACATTTTAATTAAATACTTTATATAATTAAATAATAGTTATATTATAACTTAATCTTCGTAAAAAATTTAACTCTAATATTTTCTTTTATATATCTTTATGATTTTGACATTGTCTCATAGGAAGATTTATCACCCACTTAGAAAATAAAAATCAACTATTTTCTATATTTGATATATTATACTAAAGTAATGGTCGTGTTATATATTGATATATTTTACTATCAAACAGGGCGGTCCTCTTCAACTTTTTCCGAGAACAAAAATAAAGCATAGAACCAAACAAACAAAATATAAAGTCCCCATTTTTATAAAATAAAAATATAATGCAAAAAAAAAATAACGAAAATTACCGAGATTAGTTCTACAATTGCCCACTTTTTCTCATTACTGTAAAAGTCGCTTTCCTGGAAAAAAACTACTTTTTATCAAATAAAACATTCTGTCCAAAAACTTCTCAAATAAAAAAATAAATCGAAAACATACTGCAGCTATAAAAAAAAAAGAGCCGTATGTGCCGTAGTTGTAACATAAAAACGTTCCATGCTTTTACGTTAAAAGGCTGGAAACAACAGTGCTATATCATCAAAAAAGGAAAACACCATTGCGTGCTAAATTGCGTGTAATTCTGTGTGTTAGAAACGGATGATGGGTAGCATTGCATAATGATCGTAATGTATACGGCTTATTTACTCAGAATACGTCATGAAATGTATTCTAATAATCTAATTCTAGAGTTGAGTAGAAAAGGAACAATACAAATCCAAAGGTAATATTTCATGAAAAAGAATCCATTTGCATACAACCACAAATAGATATAAGAGCTTGATTAAAATAATAAAAGAAACCATCTTTAAATTCATGATTTGAAAATACGATAATAAATTATGCATACTTATTTTCATTGTGAGAAATTAATGTTTAAGGAACTCGCTTTCTGTTTTGATAACGTTATTAGCAATCAACTATAGCTACCAGTTGTACCAAATGCCTACTTTCACCTATAAAGAACTTGATTTTCTTAACTTTTTTTTAAAAGTTACAAATTTTTTTGGTTCTTACGTATTATGCCGTCAATCAATCCCTTCATATCAAAAGAATCGCCAAATGCCGCGATATGCAGCCAGCAGTGCAGCCCTTGCCGCTCATGTTCGAACCAAATAATAATACTGATATTTGGCGAAATTTTTTGAATTGGCAACGTCTTTTGATTTGGGGAAATTGGTCCACAGTATAATAATAAAGAACCATTTTTTTTATGTAATTCGTATTGAATAAGGGTAAACAACTTTAATTTGACATACTAAGGCATAGAATCCTTTCCGAATCAATTTACAACTAAAATTTTCATTGTCCTTCCTCTTTCTTTTTTCTCATCTAGGTAAATCGAAATGTATTGCGTTTGGTGATAAAAAATTACTCACCTCCCATTCTTCAAAATATATTTTTGTAGTTATTTAGTTATTATATTCACTCGTTTTTTTTTAAATGAACATTATTTTCATCTCCTTTTTGCAATGTTTTTAAAATTTCTAATGGGCTGTGGATTGGTGTTTTATCATTGCAGACCTAGCCCATTCCCCGAAAGCAGGTATCTTTTTTAGTGCGGCACCCTATAGGCGGATACCAATCGCCACAGATAATTTTGACATCCATTTCCTCCACAGAGGGAGACACCTGAGCTCTGACGATGCGAACCTGTTTATATACAACCACATCAAATTGTACTAGGATTTAATTTTGCCCAGAGCACCCAAATCAAACAGACACTCTAGAGATCTTTTACATGCTGTGTAATCATACGACACGGACGCTGTCAATTTTCTGCATCATGAGCATCCACCGACTTGGGCTGGGGTTGAATCCGCAACCTTGGGTTCCAGAAGGACAGCGACAAACCAACCACGCTACCCAGCCGGCTTCATCTTTGAAATATTTCCCTAATAATTTTGCAGAACAAATGAGAGCCTCTAAGTCGGAAGTATTAAATTAGCGTACATAAGGATAATTTTCTTCTAATTTATACAAGGTACTTACAATTAATTTTCTAAATGTTATATGCTTATTTTCAATAATATTGATACGAATTTTCAAAAACAAAATATAGCCTGATTTTTTTAGAGAATATTTAACGTAAATTACTAAAATGCTTTGAGCAAACTACTCAGAGAGAGAGAGAGTTCAGTAAAAATATACACGTATATATTCTAACATAATTAGTTTATTTTGATACATATTTATTTTTTAAAATAAATTTAATACATGTATCTAAATACGTTCATGCATGCTTAGAAAGTCGTGGTTAAAGGCCATTGTATTTAAAAAAATGTCTACCTTTCAACAAATACATGATTTTCTTATCATTTAGCTATGACAATTAATAAAAAATGGAATGTCATCTTTAAAAAATTCTTTTTCGATACAGTTTAAAATAATTACAGACATTGTGCAAATTTAATTCACAAATGTATATTTCACCAGATAACTAAAAGTGAAAACTATTCACTAATGCATCAATTCGGTATTATCATTGCACGCTTTATTCTAATTTCACCTAAAATATATCTTGCAATTATAATTAATCTAAAAAAATAACAAAAGCAGTCTTTTATAAATTATTCACGGATTGAATAATTAAAAAACTTTTTTGTCATCTATTCATGGTCCGTGAATAATAATTACTCAAACTAGTGGAGTTTTGCACCCCCCCCCCCAATAGCTAAAATTGTATAATTCCTTCTTTTTCCTAAGTGGCAACGCAGTTTCTTAGAACGTTCGATTGCCCCGAAAAAGATATTTCGGAATAAAGTTTTGTTAATCTTAAAAAGATTATTTGTCTCTTTAATTAAATTTACTAACCAACGTAGTTAACAGGAGTTTTAATTAAAATTACTTCTATTCTTAGAAGTATGGAACGAAAGTATTTTGGCTTCCATACAATTATCATTATCTTATGAAGCTCGGAAAGCTTGTTAGGATTTTCTTAGGAAGCTTTTAACTTAGTACTGTACCCATATAATTTAATATTGTATACCTGCCATCAAACTGTAAGTAATTTATCGAATAGACTAAGAGAGAAGAATTCGATTAAGCTGAACGACAACATATGCTTATTTATAATTTAATATGGTCGTGTAAATTTATTTACATTTCCGTAAAATCACATTATAATTAAATACATTTAATAATTATTATTTTTAAAAAAATCTAACGACATTGTATTTTAATTATGATTTTTTTAAATACTTAGTCAATGTTAAACAAAAGAAGAACTAATTGTCAGGAGTTAATCCTCTATCTAATTATTATTTTTGTGTTTATGTATTTTTAGAAAATTAAGTTGTGCGAATGGCAACAATAGTTTTTTAAGTTGATGTAATTTTTCTGAGAATAAAAAATGGTTTTGAGAGGTTATTCGTGAGTTTTTGAGAATTAATAATTATTTGCTAATTAGAGAATTCATAATTATTAGAGTTTTCACTCCATTTATGCTTTTTGAGTGATCTTTTAGAGATGATAAGACAATAGATTAAAAGGACGAATTTCGATTTCCAAAACGGACCACCTATTTTTAAAAGAAGACTAGGTGTGTGCACTGCAATCGTATTTACAGTTCATTATTAATTAATCGTTAATAATATTTAGTATCCTTTGAGTATGGCGCGAAATTTTGAACAGTGAGATACTAACACACACATATTCGTTGACTTCATTCCTCTACTATATTCAATATTATGACATCCATTGCTAAAAGTTTCTGCATAGATCTGTAGAGCGATTTGTCAATTCAAAATCAATTAACCAATGAAATTATTAAGAGGAGAAATAATTGAAAGTATATAATGAATTTAATTCGATGAATATGCGACATTGAATTAATGAAGTTTGTTTCTCTATTTCCAACAGCCAATTAAACAATTTTCTATTTCCGTTGACTGACTACATTCGGAGCCGTGATTTTAAAAAAGCGTATAAATAGATAACTGTTTTGATATTTAGTTTTACCTAAATTAGAATAACATATAAAACTGCTTTACGAATATTATTACAAGAACAAATTATTTGAGTGGAAATTTTTGGTAAAAAATGAAGAAAGAATGAGAGAAACTTTCAAAACATTCTCCTTTATTATATAAAAAAAAACTTCTATAATAATAATATTTTGCCTATATATAACTAGCACTTCAATACCGATGTTAAACTAAAATTTTTGAAATACATAATTTAGACGTGGATTTATTCCTATTTTATTTTATAGAATAAAGAAATTTTTACAAAAAAACACCGGTTACTATTTTAATGAATCGTAACACTCAAAGTATAATGTGAATTTTTCAAAACTTTTAGTTCAACGCCGGTATAGAGGTTCCTAGCTATATGTAGACAAAATATAATTATTATAGAAGTTTTTTTTCATAAAAGAGAGGAGAATTTTTTTTAAATATGTCTTTTTTCTTCATTTTTCTTCGAATCCTGAAATGCAGTCAGAACTAATAGCACTCTAAAACAATATCAAAGGATTTAAATAAAAGAATTAAATACTTTAAAATTTAAATAAAAATAAGAAACATTTTACCATTAAATATTTAATGTGACTTTATACAAAGCATTCTATCCCATTGAGAGAATTGTGGACTATCCTTTGACACAGAATCTATCCATTCAAACAATGCATTTAGATAAGTACTACCATAAGTCAAAATGGCATCAAGCTAACCAAGCTCTCTTTACACAAAAGTTCTTATGAAAAATCTTCAATTCTTAGGAAAATTTAAAAACAAACTCGGCGAGATATTTAAATTAATAAGTAATCTGGTAAAAATAAAAAGCAACATGTATATCCCTCTTTTTTTTTTTTTTTTTTTTTAAATTCAGAACCAACTAGCTTTTTTTTTATTATTTTTGATACTGTACGAAGAAAACCGATAATAATTGCGCGTGATGAAATGATGCTGTCTGTATGTCGGGTTTAAACTTTATAGAAAAATCTTAGTAAAATCTGGAACATCACCATGTCCTATCTTATCTACAAATTACAATTTTGCATAACGGTTCGGATTTTTTTTTACTAATCAAATTATTTCTAGTTTCGTATCTCATGTAAGCCCCCTTTCTTTGTTTCTTATATTAATTTTAAATTAATTAGAGATTCATTTAAATTTGTGAAAGTATAGACCCAATGTAGCCCATGTATGTCGTAAAGGACGACTAAAATGGATACCTAGTGCTCGGGGTTGTAGCCGAGTACTCTGACCTTGGGGACTATTTCAGGGAACTGGTCCTACAGGTTGAGGGTTGTGCGTAGATCTGACGAACCGACCTCATAAAAAATACTTTGTTACGAATTCTCAGAAAATGAGAAGGCCAAGGCCCACCCTGGGCTGTCACCGCCACTGAAGAAGAGACAACATCTCACCCGATTTACGTGAACTAACTGAAACTGGCGAGTTAAAATTATTTCACACACACGTATAACTTTCATCCAAATTTTTAGCTGCTTATTGAGACTTTTAAGCAACTCACTACTTAAGTCAGAAACTATAAACTGAGGGCGACTGCTGTATAATCAGTATTAATTTGCGCATTATAAAAATTCAAAAAAATTTAAGTTTATTTATAATATAATACTATTATTTAATCTCAACTCACATTTTTGCCTTTCCAGTAAAAAAAAGCCTATAGAGCAGCGATACTCAACCTGCGGCCCGAGGACCGTATGCAGTCCACCGGGCCTTTTTAAGATGCCTGGTCATGGCCCATTGCTGTAAAAAAATTAATTAATTTATGAAAATTTGGTGGGAAATTCTTTGTTAAAAAATCAAATATATCTATTTCGCTTTGGGCTGTCGATGTCGTATTGGAGCGAATTCATATTTTTTTCTGATTAGTGATAATAGATAACAGTAGAGTGGCAACCATTTTATAAGTGGAACTAATTTTTAACTGTCTTTCATATGGTTAAGGAGATATGGTACCCTAAAAATCATTAAACTGTCGAAAAAATTTTACTGGCTTATTTGATACCCCGAATCTTTATAAATATGCCTGCAAAATTTCAAAGCTTTACCTGTATTTTTCACTAAGTAATGGAGCAATGTTTAACGCTAAACAGCAACTACCACGCCTACATTTCAGATTATCTGCTAGAAAAGAGCCTGATAAAAAATGAATTAATTATTTTTCTAATACGCTTCAATGAGATTGACATTATACAAGCAGTAATAAATCATTTTAAGAAAGAATAGTGCAATTCATGCAAAAATTCTAGTTTGTGAATTATTTACTGGAAGATCAAGTGGATTTGGTCAAGATTTAAAAGTTGTACGTGCTTTTTATGATATTATTATGAATGAAATTAAAACTTCAAAACGGATTCTCCCAAAGCACAAATACTAAATCTCATTTTGATAACTCAGATAATTAAAAATCTAATTCGCAAAGAATAGAAAAACTCTCCCATTTTTATATATTTGATTTTGGTGATATATATATATATATATATATATATATATATATATCCCATGTGTGCGAGATTCATCACTTTTATTATTAAAATATTTTAAAATATTTATTTAAGCAAATGCACATATGCAAATGCAGTTCTTAGATTTTGATGTATTTTACCTATAAATTGCTATTTAATTTTGCTTTTATTCGTAAATAATAAAAATAAAAAATAAAGGCATAAACATCTTTTGTACATGTTGTGCATTAGCTCTGAGCATGGAATAAGCTCGGAAGTGTGTGTATTTATTTATTTTTTATAATTATTGAGATAAAGTTTTATGAAATACTGATCTTTCATTCGTTTTTTTTTTGTATGTATTCATTATGGCAGTATACTGTTTAATTGTACTACATTTGTGCAATTTTTTTATGGTAAGTAGTTCTAAATAAGCTAATTAACATTTCATAAAAGTTTCAGACTATTCGATGAATATTATATCATGCTATTCATGGAATGAAAACTTCAAACTCATATTTCTCCATGTTGAATTTTTGTACATACACTGTTATTCAAAACCCTAAGGCTTTTTTGATAATTGAAGTATGGGTTTGAAATTTTTTATACATGTTCTAAAATGTATGTTGTGTAAAACTGTGCATGGAATTATCTCTAACAAGCTTAGTACTTTTTCTAAAAAATTTCAAAATCAAAATTAATGTTTTTTGGGAATTTTTGGAAGTTTAACTATAAAAAAATTAATAAAAAATTAAAGAGCAGCAGCAGAAAAAAAAACCATGCACAGTTTTATGTAATATATTATAAAATACTTGGAAAAAAAATTTTGAAAGAAAAGAGACTTTTAAAAAATCCTTAGAGATTTAAAAAATGCTTTAAAAAGCTAAAAAAAAATTAAATTTTACAAAAATTTTGCAACAAATTAAAAAATTTTTGTATGGTATTATTAAATATTAACCTTTATAAAATACAATTAAAACCAAATATCAAATATTAAAAATAAAAAAAATTGTGAAGATGGTACCATATCGCCTTAAAGCGTAAAATATTCGAAGAAATAGATTGTTTCAAGACGATTGGGAAGTTGACTATTTTGTAGTGAAAAGCAAGCATGGTTCAGTAATTGTTTGATTTGTCATGAAGTGAATTTAATAAAAAACCAATAAACAGGAATCGTTTAATGACACTTTTCCTGGAAGATCTCTTTCAAGAGGTGATAAATAAGCTTTCTTGAATATTCTTTACAACAGCAAAAAAAGTGTCTTGTCAGTGGCAATGTCACAGCGATAACAAAGGTACCCTATGAAATTTTTTTTATCATTGGTAATCATATGAAACCGTTTTCTGATGCAGAAATTGTGAAAGAGTGATTCTTAAATGCTTCCAATTTAGGAAAATCCAGTGGCAAAAATAATAATTTTAAAAAAATAGGAGTTTTAATATTTTGATCAATTTTCACATTCTAAATTTTCCATGTTATCTTGGTCTTGAAGCATTTCTCTCCTCCCTCCATTAATCCTCATGTTGCAGCCCGCGTGAAATAGCCATCATATATATGCGGCCCGCGTGAAATAGCTAACATATGTATGCGGCCCGGCAGAAAAAAAAGGTAGAGTACTCTTGATCCAAAAGGGTACAAAACTGACGTATCATACGTAACCAAACGTTTTTTTCTGAATATGCACCAAGTAGTCCTTTAAAACGTATACGGATGTCATTTGTTTTCAATCATATTGATAAATTCAGATACGCCCTTAAGCCACCTACTTAACATCGGCACGAACAACCCATTACAATAAATAATTCATTGAGAACAACAAATAACTTATAATTTCCACGTGCGTTAAAAATGAACGTAAATAAGTTACAAAATAAACTTAAGTGTTTCTTTGCTTTTTAGCATTTTTTTAAACAGCTTCTTATCGAGTCTCTTTAGCTTTTTTTTCTCCTTGCTATCTGAAGAATTTCGCAAACAACTATCACTTTAAAAAAAATCCGTCGAAGTAGTTGCACTTTAGAAAATTTGCTGCGAGATCATACAAAAATTTCCGTCATTGTGTCGTGATTGAGCAAAGAAAACTATTCCAAAGATTTAATGTAGCAAATACTCCCATTCACAAGCATTGCATTATTGAAACCTATTTGTATGAAGATAACAGTTTTGTAGATAGTGTTCTAACTTCTGAAGGAAAAATGTAAAGTAGAACAGTTTGAAAAGCGAAAAATAATCTTCCAATAATTTCAAGAATATGTTTTATAAACATTAAAAAATCTCTTTTGTCTCTGATTACTATGAATATGACAGAAAATGGAATTTATTTTTTGAATATACTCAATCAGTTTGTTAGGACCGATGCGATTTTATTTCCTCAATAAATTGTGAGATTTTTAGAATTTGTTTACAAAAAAATAAATTATTCTTAATATAGTGACAGTTTAAATATAGTTGAATTATTACATTAACTATTTTTAAAAAATTATCCCAGCTTATGACGATGATTTGTCAAATCCAATGTCTAACGCAATATGTTGCACATCGTCTCAACACGAAATTTGATAATGCGGCACTTTTTTAAGGGCTTATATTGCAGTTAAAATTGTATTTCCTGTCAGGCGAGTAAATAAAATGATCACGAAATGTCTAGGTGGATCCAGGACCATCTTCAATTAAAGAAAATCCCTCTTAAGAAAATTAAAATAGAGAAACATAATATAATAACTCGGATGTATGTACTTGTAAATATTATTTACTTAAAAGCTATGAAATCAATTCTTCCCATACATAGAATTTCCTTATTTTCTTCAATACACTTTCTGAGGTCAATAACCAGTTTTAGAAAACCAGAAAAAGAGAGAAAAATGAAGAATTTTATTTTGCATTTCACTTATAACAATTGTTCGTTCAAAAATCAATTTATGGATCTGGTAAAATATTAAACACATTTTGTAAGCCCCAACAACAATATGATAGCAATATTTTATTTCTATTTTTTATAAACTTGGATCTCGAAATAAAAAAAAACATAAAATGAAATCTTTTAACAAGAAAGAAAAATATTGCTTCCGAATTCCGCATAATTTTTTTATGGCATTGTAATACATTATATGGATAAAATGTTTTATCCATAGCTAAACTAAAAACTTTCGGGGAGTACTTCTAAAATTTTTTGTTTTACTTAATAAGTTTTGAATTCTTATGCTAATTATAATGTACTAAAAATAAAAACTGTATATTAGATTACTTCCTTGCAAAACAGAAAAAGAAGTTGCACTTTCGAGCAGGTAAATAACGCAGAAAACACGTATTTGATTTATGTTAAGTTGGTGTTTTTCTCTCGGGTTAGGAAAAGGACTACCGACAGACTTCATTGTCTTTTGCTGTGTGAAATAATGCAATCATTTATTATAGTTGATATATACAAGGGGTGATCAAATGAAAAGGTACGAAACGACATAAAAATGAAACAGTTAAATATTTGCATATTCCGCCAAGGGAGAATGTAGCGAGACATCTCGGGATGGCCATTGGAGACTCTGACTGGGATCGGATCATGCGCGGGTGCCTGCATGCGCAGGAGAGAGCAAATGCTCTTATAAAAAGCGGCGTCCAAATGATGCGAGCACAGAATTACTCGAGCACAGAAAAAGCATTAACTCCGATGTGTACTGTGAGACACTCCGACGCCTACGCAGGTCCATCAAGAACAAAAGACCGGGGCTGCTCACGGAGAGTGTGGTTCTGCTCCATGATAACGCGCGTCCACACGTCTCCAGAGTCACACAAATGGAACTGGACAAGTTCCAATGGGAGACGTTGGACCATCCGTCCTACAGTCCGGACATGTCACCCTGCGATTTCCATGTGTTTGGTCCACTGAAGAAACACCTGAAAGGAAAGCGCTTCAACTCGGACGACGTACTCAAGGACACTGTGAAGGACTGGGTCTCGTCACAGCCACAGGAATTCTGGGAACAAGGAATCCTGCGGCTTGTTCATCAGTGGGATCGTTGTGCTCAGGCCTATGGTGTATATTTTGAATAAAGTCTATATTTGTACCCACCGTGTCGTTTCGTACCTTTTCATTTGATCACCCCTTGTATATAACTTCTACATCTTACCACTCTAGATCGTGGATGGGCTACCAGCGGCCCTCGAAAAACTTTTTACGGCCCGCCAAGATTATCTATAAACTAAATAGGATAAAAATGTTCTCTATATTTGGTTCGACATACATTTGTAAGCAAAGTTTTTTCAATTCCTACTATTAGTTCACATATCTTGTTCAAATTTTCAATCGTTTATAAAATACTTTCTATTCATTCTTTCAAGTTTAAATAAATTTTTTTTAAACTTGTCGTGGATGGCACTTGATGTTAATACATTTTTTTCAAACATGAATTCATTAAATAAATTAAAAATGAATATATAGTAACAAACAAAAATAATAGTCCAACAGCATATTTAGAAAGGAAAATGGAAAATTGTAAGGAAAATCGCTTTCTATTTTGCCACTTAATATTGTGATATGTATATACATATTTATATTAATGGTAACTATTTAATAAAAAGTAACTAAAATAAAATGTTTCTTTTTTGACCTAAGGAGGAATTAATTGACTTAGAAAATTTTTTTTTTCCTGTTTATAGAAAATCAACAAGAGTAAACATAGACGCAAGTTGGTTACAATTAACTTGCAAACTGGGATGAGAATTTCAACTTTAACTCAATCTTGATTTCAAAAAAAAAATTGTAGAAAAAAAAAGTGTGACATTTATCTCATTAAACTGATTCTAAAATAAATGGTTTGTGAGTGTGCATCTATAGATTATATGAACTTAGCACAGTTAATAAATTGAATAAAATTGCCGGTATTTTATTTAACTCGCATTTGTTGGTTTTTATGGTATAATTTATACCTTCTCTGCGATACAAAGTGAACTAATGAATGCAATCGTTTAAAAAAGGTGCAGCCCTCTAAGATCCTCGACCCGCAAAATGGCCGTTTAGCTAAAATAATTGCCCACCCCTGATCCAGATGATTAAATATGTATTAATAGAAAGCAACCCACATCATTCGATACATCGCCCTACAGCGGAGGAAATGAAACCATGCTTCTATAAACCAACCAACGAAAAAATACACACATGGACACCTAAATCGAAATGTCACTAGATAAATTTCCACGCTACACCACGTAGCCGTTGCAGCCTCGTGGTTATCGTCATGAACTCGCGGCCGGCGTCACGAACTAGTCCTGGTCAGGAACGCCTTAAGACTTCTTGAGGCCCTGGGCCCTACACAAAAATAGACCCTGCACTCTTACGCAAATGTAGACCCCACCTATTACTCTAAAAAGTAGACAGTACATAGCATACGTTGCCAAATAATCGTACAAACAATAACCAGAAACAAATAAATGTGCATGACTTACAATCGCACAAACCGGCTCGACCAACTGCCATTTTTTAACTGAATGAGCAGTGATGGTGTATGGTGGCAGGTTTAAGCCTATTCATGGACGATGGTCATCGTAGGTAGCCATTTTTTTAGAACATTTATAAATCCCGTGCATCACTCAATGTATCACATGGGGGCTTACAACACAAAGGAAAGAAGGAAGGATTACAACAAAAACATCCATGCCTTCCCCGGGATTCGAACCCAGACCCTACGGCACCGCAATCAGCGTCACTAACCACTATACTGGATGGGCGGCATATGTAGCCATTTGACATATTGTTGTCCGAATTTCCCAGTTTTACGGAGAATACAACCGAAAAAAACATTTGACCGTTGAAATTATTAAAATCGTAATCTTTTTAAGGCTGAGTCGAAAACGAAACTAGCCCCCCCCCCACTGTGGCCGAGGCCCTGGGCCCAGTTGGCCCAAGCGTTAAGACATCCGTGGTCCTGGTTTTACAAAAGACCTGCCATACAGAGGAGCTGATGTGCGTTAAGTATGTCGAGGCTCAAAATCTTCAACTGGAATGATGTGGAAGTGTGGAGAATGGGATATAAGCTCAGGTGTCATTCTTGACACTTGACTATGGTTCAAAATGACGAGTTCCATCGTTAACAGCCCTCGTGTTGCTTTACAGTGATATGTCAATAAACACTTACTCAAATATATTCCATTCCTTTCGGTTTATTTAAAACACAATATAATCATTTATACGATAATAGATGAAATGGCCGGCGAGGTGGCCTTCTGCATCCAAGATTGCTGGTTCGGCCCCGGTTCAAGTCGGTGGATTTTCATGATGCAGGAAATTGACAACGGCCATGTCGTATGATTACACGGCATGTAAAAGGTCCCTAGAGTGTCTATTTGGCTTGGGTGCTCTCGGCAAAATTAAATCCTAGTACAGGTTTGCATCGTTGGAGCTCAGGGGCCTCCCTCTAGGGAGGAAACTATACGTCAAAATTACCTGCGGCGATTCCCGTATGGAACCGCACTAAAAAGAGATACCAGCTTCTGGGGAATGCAATAGGTCTGCAATGGTAAAATACCAATCCGCAGCCCATTAGAAATTTTAAAAAAATAGATGAAATTTTGGAAACAATTCCATTATAAAATTTACGCTCTAGAAAATTAAATTGCATGATGGAGCATTTCGTAAATTGCATTATTTTGTGAAGATAGAAAGATACAGATTTAGAAATACGCTGAAGATACCAGTTTTAAAAAAATTCCCAAGAAAATTGGAGACACAAAACCATAGGATATTCAAAAGGATAGTAAAAAAAAAAATACACGCATACGAAATGTAAGCTGGAACGCGCGCGGTTTGTTTGAATTCGTTTGCCAGGTTTCATAGAAATAAGAAAAAAAACTACGACTGTGCGCGTTGCCTGTTTGGTATGCATCAGCATATTTCATTCCTAAGAACATTGAATTAGATCGTTTTCAATTACACTAACCAGAATGGAAGCGTCCAAAGACTTTTTTGAAACCACACATCCTACATTTAGTAGAAAAGCAAAATAATTCATTATCAATGACAAAACGAGTTAGGTCTCTTCACGCTGTTTACACATTCCGAGTTTTTTCAGCTAAAAAAACGTCACGGAACAACTACAACGGGGGTGAAATCAAAGCTACACGTGCGTCTCTGAATTGTATCTTCTACCTCGACCTTGAATGTTAAGCAACCAGCTAGCACTTTTTTTTATATTTTTCTTTCTCTGGAATGAAAAAAAGCGATTGCATCTTTCTGATCAGATCAGATATTTTATTCACATAGCTTTTTCAAAATAAAATTGGTATATCATAAGGTTATTTTTATCCAAAACTAAAAACCAGGTTAAGTTGCTCTTTTACCCTTAAAACTCGCGCAAAGATATTAAAATAATTAATTTATTTTAAAAATACAAAAATTCTACTTGTCTATCAGCAATGACATAAGTGAGTGTTTTCTAACGTCGCAAATAAAGCAATAAGTAGCCTATCGGTGACGGACTTCGCAAATTTGAACCAATGTCAAGTGACGAGGGCGACAACTAAACTCTGGCACTTTTCTCTCTAACCTACCACACCTGGGCAAAAGGATGGCTTAAAGCTATGACAGATTTAACGTGCAGTCCCTTCCAAACGGCGAGTCTTCAGTGGCGTGAGTGAGTGATTGAAGATTAACGTAGCACTGTTCAGCTACACGAGAGCTATTGACGACTGACTTCATACTTTTTCGACGGTCAAGTGACGTGGACGACATCCGTGCCAACGGGAGGGCTTTGAGCTATGACTGACTGAATGTGTATCAGTCCCTCTACACAAAGGGTCTTGCTCTAGATTTCGAACCAGCTTCTCGACAACGCCGACCACGAGTTCGCAACGATGACCACTCGACTTTCGCGCCCACAATCGGTGTAAAAGAAAGAAAAGTGGAGTGCCTGTTCAAGTGTCATCATCATCACTTGGCCGTGGCTCAAAATTTCGAAGTCCGACGGACTTCGTTATTTGAACCATGGTCAAGTGACGAGGACGACACCTGAGATGACACCCCTCTATTAACCCCCACACCACGCCAACAGGAGGACGCTTAAGCTTAGCCAGATTTTAACGAGTATCGTCCCCCCCCCTCCTACATGGCGGGTCTTCAGCGGCACTAGGATCGAACTCATGACACGCCGGCCACGAATCCATTACCTTGACCACTAAGCTACTGCGGCCACTCAACAGCCCACATATTGCTTCTAATACGATGTTAATAAAATAATCAGTTTCCCTCTCACTAGTGTTCACAGGTGCTACAAATCACACTACAGCGGAAATAGCACAAGATTTTGAATCATGGGTAGAATAGTTGTACTAACTCCTTAATTTGTTTAGCATGTATATTTTTGGAGTAAGGATTCTTAGGGTCCTCTTAGAAACAAATAGCACTACTTCCAAAAGTTGCGAAATCAAGTCTTGAACCCATGAACCCCATGGAACGAAAACTTCATTAACAATCGTTAATAAATACTTCTGGATATGACCTGTGTGAAGTTTGGGAAAATTAATAGTAGTTGTGTGCGTGAGAGAGTAAGAAGTTCAATAACTGATTTATTTACGTACACAGCTATTAATTACAGTATTTACATTTAAAAACAAATTATTCATACCATTAATTATCTCAATTCTACAGAATGTCTTTTGTGAGGGAGGAGGCAAACACAACCGATCTTTCTGGTGTTTCAAAACAGACCCCCTCCCCTTTCACTCTGTTGGGGTGAGGCGGTCTCTCTTATCCTCGAATTTCAGTCGGGGTTCAGGCTCGTGGGTGGAGTGGTGTTTTTCTCACGGCCACCGGTTGCCGGAGAGATGTCCGATGAAAAGACCCCGCAATATTTTGGGGTGCAAGTGTGAACTGTGATTCTATTTTTTTGGAAAGTCGATTTTGCAGTTGTGCCCAAACGTTACACCGATAATCCAATTAAGAACTCTTTAGAACGATAATGCGATCTTTTGTAATAACAATTCTATTTCAGTACAATTCACAATAAGGCGTCCTTCAGTGAAAATCTGATTTATCGTAAAAATACCATTTGTGTAAAGAGATTGGTAATGAATAATAAAAACAACATTACAATACTCTTTCGATTATCTTCCATGTAAATCTCGTATCAATACTCGAGTGATATCAACACAATCAATTATTTTATCCCTTATCGAAGAACTCGCGACTCAAATGATTATCTAAATTACTACGCCCCAGAAATTTTTTTTTTAAAAAGATTTTTTTTTTCAGAAAAATTGAGGAAATAATAGTATTGTTCAGTTATTAAAATCAAATTTTCTATCGTTTCTTGAAATTCTGAATGTGGGATTTTTCATTTTGAATTGTTCGAAAATTCGAAAAGTTTTTTTTTTTTTTCCTTTTGAAAAATAATAGTAATTCGACTTTTGTCGGTATTCCGTTTTTAAAATCTTCTCGTAGTTTTCCTACACTCTGTCAATCTTTTATTTATTACATCTCTGAGAGGATTTCAAAGCTAGCGATGAATAACTCTTTATCTTACGTAACACACGAAGAAATAAAATACACTTTACGGTTATTTTTCCACAAATTATTAATATACTCTCACTGCTTTAATTAAAAAATATACTTTATAAATGTGCATTTTTTTTCTTGTAACTATTTTAATTTTTTCTTACTATTTATTATCTCCTGGACATTGGCAATAATTATATAACAAATTCTTATATAATAGTACAGCTGCAGATCAAAGCTTGCTAGGTTCAGAGGTCAAAAATATCATGAATAGTTTCATAAGAATTGCATTTGACCTTCCATCATAGCAATAAGTGTTTTTAGAAATATGATTTCCAAAAATTAATTAAAAATCACACACAGAATTTCCTGTTAGATATGAGTTTGATGTTTCGTTTTTAAAAAAAAATCCACACAATGCTTTGATAATTCAAATCTCCCAAAAATAATTTTTAATATTTTTAAGAATTTTGTTTAGATTTATTTATTGAAATTATAAATATAAGAACACGAAAAAAAAATAAATTTCAACATCTGAAAAATTAACATGCCATAAAAAAGTTCTAAACATTACATATTAATAAAATCATACTTTGATTGAAAAGAAATTGAAAAACACTATATTTAATAATTATCTCCAATTTTTAAAAACTACCGGAATCGGGGCTAAATTAATTTCTTACCCCCAGAACAATGTAGTTTTAAAAATCAAATATAGTTTTTTAACCATTAAGATATTAATATTTTCTTTCATCAGTAGGGTATCCCCCTCCTTTTTTTTCTTGTCTGATGCTTTTCTGTTTCAAAAATCTAATCTCTACGAAAAACATTTCTCAAAAAATACTTTCAAAATATAATAAAAAAATTTTTTATCATTGAAATTGCAATACTTTTGTTTATAAAATTCATACTTCTCCACCAAATATCGAATCATATGCTTTCGTTTGCAAATATGTGAAGTTGTTAGAAATAATAAAATCAAATACTGGTAATTGAATTGAATATAGATTTTTCAACACTTTTTACTTATATGATAATTTCCTCACGGATATCTATTTTTTTTTATATTTTTGAAGAAAAAAATATTTTTTAAATTATTTTTACATACTTGATGAATGATGATATCCTGTAGCCTGCTTCCCAGCATTATTATCCTCTTCTATAAATCGAGTTGCATCCATGCTGCCACCAATCGAGTTTGCAGACTGTAATTCCGTAGTGAAAATTTTAATCTAAACGACTTTATCAGCAGACGATTTCAAGCGAACGCGCCTCGCCGAAAAGAATACTTTATTTAATAACTCTGAACCTTCACGTGTTCTAAACGAGGAAACTCAGAGAAGGGGCCTGTCGTACGGTGTAATATTTTGTGCGACGCTTCTTGACTGTGAGGAGATTACGTTCAGCCAAGAAATTGTTTTGATCATGTGACTTCAAGTCACGTGACGTCGAGAGCGACAAGACTCCGCCTACTTGATTTCCTAGCGGAGCTCAAGGCCATATTTTTATGCTTTTTCTTATGCACTGCTGTGTCATATTTCTCTTCACATTTTTCTAAAATAGCAGCACAGGTCTCAGGTTTTAATTTTAGAACTGGGTAAATTTTTACGATAGGTGTTCCGATTCTTTGTGAAGGGGGTTAATAAACTCATTTCCGATGCTATAAATTAAAATTTATATATAATTAATAATTAAACTAATACAAGCATTTCAAGAATAAATTTTTTCTGAAGTAAAAATATAATTTATATATCAAATATTCATTTTCCACTTGATTTCATGTCAGAAAAATTGAGTGCAATATTATTAGTTATATTTAGGAGCAATTTTTTATTAATTGTAATTTTTTAATTATTGTATTAATTTAAAAATAATTGAATAAAAATTAATTGCTGGATTCAGTAAACTTAACTAAGTTACTAATACTTAATATATTTTATAAACATTTTAATATATAATTTTTAAAATTTTAAACCTGCTTTGATTTTGCAAAATTACATGTTTTTTGAAGTATGTTATTAAAAATTAAGTAATTTGTTATTTGAATGGCGGAAAATGTATTTTATATTAATAAGATTAATTCTTAGGTATATAACATAAATTTCAGCTTAATAGTTCAAACATTTTTTTTTTTTTTAATGGATAGAAAATTTGTGTTATACTGAAATTGAAACAGGATGATATACAGATTTTAAATTTAAATGTTTTCTAAAATTAAATCTAGATATTTATATATTTCTGAAGAATATACATTTATTTACATTAGAGGGGGGGGATTGCCCAAGGAAGTCATTTTGATTCCTTTTTAATTTCCATTCCAAAAATAGTTATGTATATAATGACACAGTTTCTTAGAATTATTTAGAATATATTTTTTTCCTAAGTAGTAAATTTTTTTATTGTTCTTTACACATTAGTTATTCTTTCGCAATGCAGCCATTTTGACAGTTTTTGGGTTTTTAGGTATATACTAATTTTCAGTCTTTCTAGTGTTAAGCAAATATTCACCGTAAAATCCGGCGTATAAAGCGCAACTATACTTTCAAGCTCCAATTTTTAGTTTTTCGGTATATTCGCCGAATAAAATGCACCCCCTTTTTCAATTCCTATATATATATATACTATTAGCTCACTCTTTCTATACTTATATATATATTTATCTTGTTCAAAGGTGGCCGCGGTAGCCAAGAGGTCTAGGCATCGGATCGTGGCTAGCGTGTCATGAGTTCGCTCCCAGTACCACTGAAGACCCGCCGTGTAGTACAGCGATGCACGTTAAATTTGTCGAGAGCTCTAACGTCCTCCCGTTGGTGTGGTGTGGTAGTTAGGAGAGGGGGTGCCAGTTCAGGTGTCATTCCGCGTCACTTGACCATGGTTCAAAATTACGCGGACCGTCCCCAAAAGCTCTCGTGTAGCTGAACAAGTGGGACGTTAATATTCACCCACTCACTTATCTTGTTCAAATTTTCAATCGTTAATAAATACTTTCTATTCATCCATTGTGACTTAAGATTTGTTTTATATTACTTGTTTATGAAGAAACTTGAAATGTACGTGTGCAGTGCTCGTATATTTTAAAGTTATTTATTCCAGGTATTGGTGCCGCTGTAGCCAAGTGGTCTAGGCATCGGATCGTGGCTAGCGTGTCATGAGTTCGATCCCAGTACCACTGAAGACCCGCCGTGTAAGGGCGTGATGCACGTAAATCTGTCGAGAGCTCAAACGTCCTCCCGTTGGTGTGGTGTGGTATTTAGGAGAGGGGGTGCCAGTTCAGGTGTCATTCCGCGTCACTTGACCATGGTTCAAAATTACGCGGACCGTCCCCAAAAGCTCTCGTGTAGTTGAACAGTGGGACGTTAATATTCACTCACTCACTCACTCCAGGTATTATTCCAAGCTTTAGAAAAAAAGTGGTATACTTCTGGAAAGGGCTGGCCATCCGTTTTGGGAAGAGTGCTACTATCTGATTAAAAGAAATTATGTGTGCCATTTCTAACTTTTCTATCAAACAAAACATTATGAAAAAGTGAACAAATGTTTCTTATAGGCTTATTATGGAATTTTTACGCAAGTAGCATATTCTTATGCAAGTCTAAATAGTGGAAATTCAAAAATAATATAATAAATAAGACAAAAGTATAAAAACTTAAGGTATCCGATTGGCTGCGATAACTTTTATTTTTTTTTTTTTTTAAAAAGGAGACACGGGGACTTTTTTGTTATTTTTAGATTTGTTTAGTGCACTTTAAGAAAAATGTGCTAAAATTGGGAAGAGAAATTATTATTACTAAAATAAGAAAAAGTAGGTAAAAATTGACAAAAAATAGCATAAACGCGGTCCATTCTGTACCAAAGGTTTATGAACAAATTTTCAATTTTTTCAATCTAATGTGTTGTTATATTATTCAATTTTGAAATGATCCAGAATAAGAAATATTTTCTATTTTACAAAAACTAGAGCACTTTATCTCAGTTATTATATGAAATTGCTTAAGAAAACAGAGATTATATTCACATAAGGGACTATAAATTTTGCAATAAAACAGGGATTGATAAATCTGAAGTTTAAAACAATTCTACTATTAAACAGAACTTACAGAAAAAATTTCAGTTAAATATGTTCGAAACTTTTTTAGCAATCGCTGACCCCATTTGATTATTTTCAAACAATCACATTTCGAGTAAAACGCGTTTTAAAATATGACATCTTGGTTAAAGTAATGGTATCTGTTTTTACCAAAACACTTGTAGTTTTTGTTCTAGTGAACGGAAAATGATAAACTTGGTATTTTTATAAAGCTAATAAGATGGGACCATAAAATAAAATCATAAAAAATATGTCAATTTCTGGCAAAATTCGCAATTTTAGGGTAGTCGGATACCTTAAGTTTTATTGTTAGTAAATGTTTTACTGGTTCATAAATTAGTTTGGTTAGTTATAAAAAAATATAAGTAACCTGAAGCATCTATAATTCTGAGTAATTATTAAACAGCCAGTACTTTCTTAATGTGGCTTTTAAATTTGTACTTTTTTTTTCACACCAAGTCATCTATATTAGGATTATTTCTCTAAGATGCTAATAAAATTGTGTTGTTTTAGGTGTATATCAGTAAATTTTGAACTATATTTTGATTCTAGTATGTTCATAACAGAAAATATTTGTTCAAAAACATGTTGATACAAACCTACAATAATATCTGGCGACCAAATGGAGTAAATTTGGAAACGGCTTGTACGTACAACTTTTCAAAATTTAACATAATTCGGATTCTTTGCAGTTCAAATTAAGTTCCTTATATTTGCTTTTTGGTGTAATACGGTGCTGTAGGTCAGTATATCCGATTTGTATTTCAGATAAGTAACAATAAATACATCTTGCCCAGAAATCATTTTAAAAAGTATAAAAAAGATCAGCACTTTTTTTTATCTTAAAAATCATCGAACCTAGCACTGAATGAATCTTCAAAATGGATATTAAACTTCTAAAACTATCATAACTAGGGGCTTAATTTTGGTAGATAGTTCCTGCATTAATGTGAAATGTGTTAATCTTTATCTCCAAAATCGAGATAAACAAAGCAAAAATTTGTTCACAAAAGAAGATACACATGATCAATTAGGGTAGGAAAAGTACAATCTTTTCCTTGTACTCTTAAAATTAAACTCTGTTTCAATCGGTAAGAAAAGCTAAATCCCAAAGCCAATCTACATTCTTGAGTAGCAAACACTCACTGGGCAGTTCATTGTTTTCTTCCAGATATTTTAAAACGGTCCCTCAAATTCCATAATCTCACGAGTGCACTTTATGTGAAAAGCCAGCACACATAGCAATGAAGGAGTATTTTCTATTTTCTACTTTATACTTTTCTATTGTTTGTAATTCAACTAAGCATATTTAAAATAAATTTTGTTGACTTTTTTTTTTTTTTGTCTAAAACAACCGCATTTCAATAAAATTGTAAAAATAAATGAATAACATTTATTATCTTTTTTAATTTTTAAATTTTTCAATGAGTTTTCACGTGCCACTGTTACAGCTCAGCCGCCGCGGGTTGGCCACATCTGTTCTATAACTACAACCCTTTAAGTTCATAAGGAATGTCATTTCTTTTAAGTAAAAAGTATTTCCATATGTGTAGAAATAAAACTTTTTTTCTACGCTTATCTCCTTTATTTTTAAAACTATTACTTTTATACCCGACATATAACACGTACCCTTAAATTTCGCTCTATTTTTTGTGTAAAAAGTGAGCGTTATACACCGGATTTTACGGTATGTTATCTAATAATTACGTCAACTAACTTTACTGTGTTACAAGAGAGAGAGAGAGAGAATATTAACGTCGCACTGATTAGCAACACGAGGGCTTTTGGCGACGGTCCGCGTAATTTTGAACCATGGTCAAGTGACGCGGACGACACCTGAGCTGGCACCCCCTCTCCTAACTACCACACCACACCAACGGGAGGACGTTTGAGCTCTCGACAGATTTAACGTGCATCGCTCCCCTACACGGCGGATCTTTAGTGGTATAGGATCGAACTCATGACACACTAGCCATGATCCGATGCCTAGACCACTCGGTCACCGCGGCCGCACTGTGTTACAAGAGTAACACAGTTCCCTGAGTCACCCCATGTAGAGGAACTGATAAATGTAAATTCCTCCCGTTGGCGTGGTGTGGTAGTTTGTAAAATGGAGGGCCAGCTCAGATGGTGTTCTCGTCTCTTGACTGTGATTCAAAATTACAAAGTCACGGACTCGTGGCTGGCGAGTCTTGAATTCAAGTCTGAAGACCCACCGTGCAGAGGCGGCCGATGACCGTTAAATATGTCGAAGTTCAAACGTCCTCCCGTTGGTGTGGTGTGGTAGTTAGGAGAGGAGAGATGCCAGCTCAGCTGTCGTTCTTGTCACTTGACCAACCTTGGTTCAAAATAACGAGGTCCGTCAGCAATAGACCCCGTGTAGTAGAATAATGCGACATTAATATTCACTCTCACACTATATAAACGGTGCCTAACATTTTGAATTCATAAGCATTATTCTAATCCTGTGTGAAAATTCTATTTGCCTTTTTAACACATTTTTATTAGCTTCACCTGTATGTAACAGAATCTGTGAACTCGATATTTGTCCCATTTTAAAAGGTCGGATTAATTCGAAATTTTGAGGCTCTTGTCAAGGACCGATGCCAATACAATAATTTAATAATTTTGTTCCATTGTCCTAATCAGGATCATCAGGGTTAACGATTTCTCATTTCCAGATTTGGTGACAAAATGATTCAGTTACTACCCTAAAGCGGAAAAGCCCATGGTTAGTACAAAAACAAACAAACAAATTAATTCATCAATGAATAAATGATAATTTAAAAAACTAAAGAAAACACGCTTTTATTGTAGATTGAACTAAAAAGTAAAAAATAGTTCTTAATATAAGAATAAAATGATTAATGAGAAAATTAATGTCGCGTGTTGAAAATGTGGGGTGATTTGCACTACATTTTTACACTAGCTCTGCATTTCCAAACAGAACCAGTAAGAAATTAAAGCAATTGATATCGAGCACCCCACGCTTTTACCCCAATGACATTAATTTTCTCGTTAATCATTTTATTCTTATATTAAAAACTATTTTTACATTTTAGTTTAATTAATTATAAAAGCGTGTTTTTTAGTTTTTTTAAAAACTATAATTTATTAAATCTACAGTAACCCGCGATTTTTGTTTGAACGTATTAAAGTATACATCTGAAAGAGCAACGTTAGTCTTTTAACTGTCATGCTTGAGATTATCTCGGGTACGGCATTGGTGCTCCAAAATGTCACGCTGGAGTATTATGGGTTATTTTTGTTTCTTTTTTTTTAGTGCATCTTGTTGGTATGCACGGTAAAAAAATCCGGAGAAGTTTATTTTGGCTTCATATTTTTGTCAAATCCGAATTTATACCGAGAAAAGTTAATTTGGGCTGAATTCAATAGATGGTCCTTGATGAGCAGTATTCATGATACCAGGGGCGTAATGTACACTCCCGCAACTCCCACATCGCGGGGTAACCCAGGATTCTAGGGGGCCCAAAGTCAACTATGAGTGGTGTAGATCACTGTGGTGAGGAAATATCCTTAATCCGACAATCAGAAAACTCAAGAAAAAATATTACAAAAAGACATTTTTCCATTTTTACTCGACAAGGAACTGTGGAACTAAATTTTCCTCCATAAAAATTATGTGTATGTGTGTGTGTGAAAAGTATCACATTTTTAGAATTTAGAACCCAAGTTGTAGAACTTTTTTTAACAAATATGATGATGCAGCTGTAGCACAAAAAATCGTGGCAGACTACCTACATTAAATAACCCTTCCCATCTTACTGAATGACATTTTATGTTCTATATTCCTCCTACTACGGCGAAACGTGAGCCTACAAGACAGTGCAAAGTTTGTTTAAAAAAAGGATGCAAATGGAAAAAAAATAAGAAAGGAAACACGATTCTGTGGTAATGATTACGGATTTCGTTTTGTGCTTGGAAAACTGTTTCCAGTTATACCACACAAAACTGAATTTCTGAACTATTATTATACGTATTCATTTTTATTTTATTATTTTTGATGTGTAACATCTTTACTCTCGGTTGCTGGATATTTGTTGGAGTGATTTCGTGAAAAGGGACGGAAATGCGTAACAGGAAGTTGGGGGAAGCGCGAGCTGTTTGATTTGACCAATTCAGCGCCTTGGGGTGTCTCTTCGCTAGCCTCGTCTCGGGGTTCAACTGTAGACGCCCGCCCCACCGCACATACCAGCAAGTCTTATTAGACTTCATCCAGAATAAACATGTGATTCTTTCGCTCAAATGTCAAAGTCTCAGGGCTCGTTGTGTGTGAAATCACCACACACACACACACACACACACAGAGGATATATTTATATATGTGTAAACTATATATATTAACAATTATATTTCTTGTTAAGCTTCTGACAAAGTTCATCATTCTTTAAAAAAAAATAGGAGTAAGTAATATGGAATTATTTGAATAAATATTTAAGTGCTTATCATTTTCATACTTTGACGTTAATTCCTGTCGCTGTCAATATAATATTTTTAATTGTGATTAAAAAAGATTTCTCGATTAAAAAAACTAACTAATTAAGTAAACGGGTATTTTTGATTTTCTCTAACATTTCTAATTTTTAAACATGCGCTTGACGGTGTCTCTTCGCTACCCTCGTCTGGGGGAGTCCAACTGTAGTAGCAATTAAGATGGCCGCCTACCGCACATACCAGCAAGTCTTGTCATTTTGGTGGTCGCATACATTTCTCCGAATCAAACAGTTAAAAAAATTAAAGATTTCCTGCATTTCGTACTTTTTCCGTATACCGAAGATGGTTCTGCTCTTTTTAAAAAAAAACTGTCACTCGCTTCCCATGATTTTGAGTGGTGATTTTAACGTTAACTTCAGTTTGCCAGAAGCTGAGCCGCTCATAGCTTTTCTGAAAGATGAACTCAAGCTCGAAATGAACACTAATCGAAATGTTTCGACAACTAACAGTGGTACTGTTATTGACGCCGTTTTTCAACGATTTTTAAATACTTTGAAATTACAAGTATGTGTGTCATACTTTAGTTTTCATAAATTTATTGTCTCCGCTCTTCCCCAAATTGAACAATAATAAATATTTTTGATAAAAAAACTGCATTACTGCTTGTGTTAATGAAATAAAATTTTCATTAAAGATATAATTATTCGATAGAAAATTATTTCCAGTCATAACCGATTCATTTCTTTCAGGATTAAAGTCACTATTGCGTATTTACCATGATAACAAGTCAGATGTTACACATCGTATGCGACTACTGTAAGACTCGTTTATTTTTTTTTAGAAAATAATACTCCACTAGAAACGAACTTTACCACTGCCACGCTGTGTGGCAAACACTTCAAGCGAATATGCAGTTGCTACAAAACCTTTTATGCATCAGTGACAACTTAAGCACATTTCGGACCCTGGGCCCAGATCTATAGGCCTCTTGACATTGGCGGATCGAAATTTATATCAGAAAATCTGGTTAAGTATAGTTTATCCGGGTAACTAGGCGCCCGCCCCAAGCTCCCAATGGATAAACCGGCTATGTTATGCATGTAATTCAAAATATCACTTTCTTACTCAACATGCGATTTTCGCAACAGAAAAATTCGAAATTTATCTACCCAAATCATGAAAATAACTTAACAGTTAAAGGATTAAGAGAAAAAACTGTTATATCTAATCAGGATTCTTATACAGGAACTGGAGTATACTGTATGTACTTGAATCGGAATACATATAGTGTGTCAAAATTTTTTATTGGTACCAGACTTCAGCCTACAGCTGTATGACATCTGTGTAATCACGCATGCGTGATAAACCTCGACCCCATTCGCCAGCGTGCGGTCAAAAATTCTGCGCATTTATTAAACAAATTTAGACGATATAATCATTTGTTAAAAAAGTAAAAGTTTTTCTTGCTGAACTGTCAAGATGCAACACAAAACTGTAATTAAATTTAATGAAAAACTTGATAAAAATTGCCTCGGAAATATACCGATTGATGAGGAAAAAAATTGTGTTGTTGTTGGAATTTTTTTTTTTTGCATAGTTACTACCATTGTTTAAACATTCGTCCTATCGGGAAACCAACTTGTCTATACCCTCTTCAAAGGAAGATGCCGGTAGTGAAGAGAGGCACCACTGAATTACAGTTTGTGGAAACATTCCCAAAACAATCGGATGTGAGCTGTCCTTTTTCACGAAGTTTCTCATTCAATTTTTCAACCAAACTATCGTTAACAATAGAAGCCCCCTCCCACTCAGTGTTTCGTCAGGATCATTGGTGCCCCCACCACTGAACTGTCGAACGCACTTTCTCATCATTCCATTCTTCTTTTCATTTTACAGTAACTCTCAACAAGTTATAGACGAATTTCAAATGGCTTAACATTCCTTGCGTTCCAAAAACGGATTACACAGAACGCACTTCAAAATCAGCGGGATCGGCAATCATACCTTAAACATTTTGCTACTGGACTGACAATCAACCAGAGTCATGTGTGCGCAAGGGCTTTTTTTTGAACTGCAAAACTACCTCTACGTTTGCACAGGGTGGCCGCGGTAGCCAAGTGGTCTAGGCATCGGATCGTGGCTAGCATGTCATGAGTTCGATCCCAGTACCACTGAAGACCCGCCGTGTAGGGGCGTGATGCACGTTAAATCTGTCGAGAACTCAAACTTCCTCCCGTTGGTGCGGTATTTAGGAGAGGGGGGGTGCCAGCTCAGGTGTCGTCCGCGTCACTTGACCATGGTTCAAAATGACGCGGACCGTCCCCAAAAGTCCTCGTGTAGCTGAACAGTGGGACGTTAATATTCACTCAATCACTCACGTTTACACAGGGACATCTTAAGGCATGGGCCAACAGGTCCGGGCCCAGGGCCTCCCCCTCGGTAAGATCATGATCTGGATCATTTTAATGGTCAAATATTATTCCCGTACATATTCTCCGAAAAACACAGGGAATTTCAAACTTCATGTCAACTGGAAAAAGTGGCAAGACTTTATTATTATGGGCTTGTTATGGGACTTTATTATTATTGTTTATGTCTGGGCTTAGGCCTAATACTTTAAACAATCATTCAACTCATTTATTCGAAGCGGTCGAGCCGGTTTGTGCTTAGGTTTTTGAGATTGTGAGTCGTGCACACTCATTTGTTTCAAATTACCGTTTGAACGAGCATTTGACAATGCATGCTATGTACTGTCTACTTTTACAGATCTCAGGTAGGGCAAGGGGCGCAGCAACCACCGTAACAATTATAAGGGGCTCCAAAATGTGTTAACATTCTGACACTTTGAAATAAGTTTCTTTTCCAAAAAAGGGCCCCATAAGGAATTTTGATACAGGACCCACTCAGGACTAGCTACGCCTGTGAGTAAGGCCTACATTTGAATAAGGGGCTAGGGCCTTAAAAGATTTCTCTGGTCCCAGTGCCTCAAAGAGCCTTAAGACGCCCCAGCGTTTGCAGTAGAATGAAATGGTACTCAGTTTCTGGACATGCCTCGTATTATAGAATGAAACACGTTCTGAATATTTTCGCAATAATTATGCCTTTTATACGTTTTTACCAACTTCCACCTTTTCATTTAACCAATGTTTTGTTCGAAATATATCCAATCCTTAAAAATTCAGTTACAGGACGTAGTTATGGTTTCCATATACGTTATGTTTAGCTGAAACACATACACACACAAAAACCCTCAATAAAATAAAAAAAGGGCCTCGGGTGCAGCGTTTTTTAACTCTGAACTAACATTTTCCTACAGCCATTGAACTTCAAACAAATCATGAGTAAACATTGCTCGGACTAGGCGTAAATATCTATTTTCAGGTCATTGATAAGAGATGACGATTAAAAGAAACAGGCGCTGTGCCTCAACCTAGATGTAGACTACGAACCGCAACCTTGATAGTTCTTATCAATGAACAATTCCGAGTCTTCGTGCATCAGTCTGAATCATTTAAACAGGTTTCTTTAGAATACATTTGTGTTGAGTGCTTTCGTGGCAATGCATATTACACAATAGTGTAATATAATCTTCATTTGATAGATTTGTATACGTGTATGCTGCAAATAGATAAGTTTTTTTTTTGCTTAGAAAGAGATCGCTAAATATAAACTTATCAACTCCTCAAATAAAATTCAAATTCACAATTTCGTCATAAGCATTTTTTTCTGGATAAAAAACTGAATACTTACACACACTCAACTGAAAATGAATAATGAAGCTATTGAAAAACACGAATTAATACACAAATTTATATTATTAATTTTTTAGAGAAATGTTTGTTTAAACATTGTTTAGCCCCTGTATTAACACACATAAATGCAAATAAAAATCCAATAATCACACTTTCCTTTCTAGAGAGTGCGGATTTTAAGCATCGTTGAGAGGGTGGAGACATTGAGCATTCAAAAAAAAAAAAAAATAGAACTGATGCTGCACGATTCTCAGCGTCCGCCGCGCACAGTTCTTGACAACTTGGAGACGTCAGTCTGTAATCCCTGTAAAATATATCTTGCTGAAAATTTTCAATCGCAAATAAAATACTTTCTATTGATCCACTCAAGTTCAAATACATTTTTTAAAACTTGTAATGGATGACAGTTCATGTCAATACAGTATTTTCAAATATTAATTGATTAATTAAATTTTATTTTTTTTAATTTTAAATTTATTCTACGTCATTTTTGTCGAAGTTACTACTGGCTGCAACAGATGGCGCCAGGACGTTTTTCTAACGAAGTAACGATTGACTTTAAAAAAAATTAAATTACTTGGTTTTTTATAACAAACTGGTATCAAAATCTGAATGATTTTTATGAAGCCTTCTGGATGGCGTGGCTGGTTTGTCACTGGCCTTCTATACCCAAGATTACGGGTTCGACCCCGGCCAAGTCGGTGAATTTTCATGATGCAGAAAACGACAGCAACCATGTCGAATAATTACACGGCATGCAAAAGATCCCTAGACTGTCTGTTTGGCATAGGTACTCTCCGCAAAATTAAATCCTAGTACAGATTCGCATCATCAAAGCTCAGGTGCCTTCCCTTTGGGGAAGAAACTGGGCGTCAAAATTACCTGCGGCGATTGGTATCCGCCTATATAACTTAACTCAGTGGCACAACAACCCATGAGAACCAAGGCCCATCTTAGTATACGAGACTCGAGTCCTTAGGTGCATGAGCAGATGTTCCGGTTAAGTGGTCAGTCTGGCGTGAAGCCCCCGTATTAAATTCCCAAGCTTGGTACTCATTTATCGACCCACTGAAGGGATGAAAAGCTCGATCTTGCCTAGCCTGGGGTTTGAACCTCGGACCTGTGGTGTGGAAGCGCAAAGCACTACCACTCAACCACTGGGCTTCATCCGCCTATAGGGTACCGCACTAAAAAGAGATACCAGCTTCCGGGGAATGTACTAGATCTGCGATGGTAAAACACAAATCCGCAGCCCATTAGGAAAAAAAATGATTTTTATGGAATATCAGAGTTTTTAAATTACTAAGCCAATGGAGCTTGTTTTTGAATGTTACAACTTTTGACTTACAGTCATGGCATGAAGAGGCTGTCTGAGTAAAGCCTTTTCCCACAGTTTTTTATGTTGGCATGGGGTGGCAGCCCAGGTGTCGATATACGTCCTTTACTAATAGCCCTCGTGCAGCTTCGAAGTGCAATAATATAATAAACAAAATAGTCAATCGATATAATAAACAAGCAGCAAAAATAAGTTCATGCTGTTACGTATTCTAGACAACATTCAAAAACGCTAGATGGCAACGAGACTGATCCGAGGTAATGAGCTAATTTCTATTTTGGCATAAAATGCATATTTATAATCAATATCGAGGTCCTCTAAAAATGCTTTAGTAAGACTATTTAATACCGTGAGTATTAATACTAGGTGAGTAGCACACCAGAGTATTCTGTGGTTGTACCTCAAACATAGAGGTTGGTAAGCTCCACCAGCAGGCTAATGCGTGGAGATTTTTGTTTCTGCGGAAGGCTGATGTGATGGATATCACCCTGGCTTAATTTTTTGCTTTCTCTAAAGAACATGTCAACAACTCAGGAAATTTAATAATTTTCTAAAATCTGTACAAATTATGATTTAATCTGTGTGTGTGTAAATCGTCATATGTGTTCGTGATTAAATAAAACATTGATACATCCACCGAGTCTCATCATTTTCCGAGAAACCTATGACGTCACAATGCATATGTTTAAAATTTCACATTACATCTGCAGTTACTTGACTTAGGTATTTTTAGATTTAGTTGTGTCTTTTCTTGACCCCACCCTTACGTAACTTTGGAGCATTACTGGATGATTGGTTGGTATTTCTTATAACCATCGCACTCAGAAGCTACACGACAGCCATTGGTAAAAGATCTTTGTAATTTTCAGCCACGGTCAAGTAATGAGGACGTCATCTGGGTTGATACCCCATTCTCCAAACCTCCGCATCACGCCAACGCGTGGACTTTGAATTCCAAGAGATTAGCAATCACCAGCTCCTCCCCATGGCATGTTTCCAGAGACACCAGTACTCCAATCCATGACTTGACAAACCTGTCCACGAGTTGGCGACCATGACCAGTCGGTTGCCACAATCACATAACTACAAACAGGAACAGAAAAATAGAAGTGATTCACTTCTATATTTATTTCTCCATTGACATCAACAGTGCCTAGTATCAAATTTCTAAATAAAATGCAATTTCAAAAACAAAAAAAAACTTTTTTGACAATTATATGTTTGTGAAAAAAACATTTTTTTATTAAGAAAACCAAAACATCATACATATTAAAAACAACAACAAAAAAAAAACGAGTGTGCTTTAGACCACACGATTGAAGTAAAACCTCTTTAGCTCCATCTATATGTATGTATATATATAAATGTTTATATATGTATGATATATGCATGTATATTCATATACACAAATTAATTTTCTACAAATATTTAAATTTATTATGGGTTTTCATCGATAAATTAATATTGTTGAATAGATTTTTTTATTTTTTTCATTATTGGATACATCAGTTATTACTGTAGTTGATTGTAAGACCGAGACAATAGGCTTATGGTATGATAAATAAGACATATATGTTTTCGAATGAAAATTAGAAAGATATCTAGAGAACGCTGCATCGATTTTTGTTCCATGTCTTTTGGTAAGCTCATTTCGGTTATTATTCATTTAATTCATTTGAAATTCTAAGTTATCTTGCAGAAAGTTTACCAAGAGTTTTCCCTCTTCGGACGCGAAATTAACATTGAAATCTCCTGCTAAAATTAGTGGCAACATATGATAGTTTTCTCCAAATTCAGAGCCTACTCGACCCTAAATCTCATAAGTCTTTTATATAAAAACTTTATACTATTATTAAATGTATTATTGGGCGAAATGTAAACAACTACCATTATGATGTTTGTTCCATCATCCAAAACACAGTGGGCTGCGCATATATCACCAATTGATGATTGACCAACATCGATTTCACGAATATATCGTAATAAAATGTCCATGTTCGAAGATACTATATTCGAGGCATCATTTGATTTCTGATAAATTGCCACTCCTGCTGATCTAACATTTTTGCGCTTAAATTTCGCAATACAATTAAAATTCGGGATGTCAACATTTTCATCATCATTTGACCAGGTTTCTGATAGAAACAAAATATTTCTTGAATCAATTACGGGATCGCTTAAGTCCGACACGTGTTTTTTGAGACTTTGGCAATTGAAAGTAACCATGGACAACTTATTTCTGTCATTCATGAAATCAAGAATCATTCTTCCTATTGTTGACAATGTGTTCAATGAAGATTTTCCTTTTCAAAACCCCTGTTGGTGTTCTCCAACTACACTCAAGAGCCAAAACATTATGACCGCCCCTACATTTTGCAAGGAACTCGCCTGGATGACGTGGAAGGCACGTGATCAGGTGGAAGTGGTATTAAACTGTTGCTGGCGAGTCTGAAGAATCATTCTTTCACTTACTTCTGTGTGTGAGGGGAAAGGCTGTGGATCTAAGCCACTTTGATAGAGGGCAGATTGTAATGGCTCGAAGGCTCGGAACAAGTATTTCCGAAACTGCACGACTCGTGGGTTGTTCATGATCTACAGTTGTTAGTACTTATGCAAAGTGGATGAATGACGGTAAAACCAACAGTAGACGACATGGTGTTGGACGTCCACACGCTATCAAAGAAAAAGGTCGTTGGAGACTGTCTCGCATGGTGAAGCAAAACCGGAGCCAGACAGCGTGACCGTTGCTTAACATCTGGTACAATCTGTCTCTGGCCATCTACCAAGGACTTGTGGCATCCATGCCAAGGCGGGTGGAAGCTGTGTTGCGCGCCAAAGGTGGGCCAAATCATTATTGACAGGTGGTCATAATGTTTTGGCTCTTGAGTGTATATCATTAGCCCACCCATCATATAGTCATCAGGAAGACAACACACACATCCTTATAAAGCTCCGATAACCCCTTATTTCTGAAGACTTCATTTCTTTAAAAATTCATTCTCTTCAGGAAGAGGTGTACGAAATCGAACAATCAAAACAAGTGTTTGTTTCAGGTCATTTGTGTGTTGTTTATCTCGCCGTAAACGAAATATAACCAAAACAACTACAAACGAACTGACTTCTGTTGCCTTTCACAACATCCCTTTTGGCGTATTCAGCAATGTTCAGCTTTCCAACGCCTCTCATGTCGAGCAATAGAGCTTTCTTTTAAATGAGCTCCTTTTGTAAACATCACCTGCTCGTAATGTACAGCGGCAAAGAAACTATTTCTTTATTTAATGAAAATTTATAATTGATGGACTTATTACAACCTATGCTTAGCAATGCTTCTGGACCGATTTCTCCTCATTCTATTTTCAGTATAGTCATTGACATTTCTTGCGCAAACTGTTTTGGATGTTAGAATATTAAGAATTCGGTCTTTGTTCTACTATGAGTATGTCGAGTCAGTTCTGCTGAAGACATACAGTTACTCGTTAAATCTGTGAAGGCTTAATTTTATTCCATGAAGCACAAAAAGAAATAAAAATGTAGATTATTAGGAAAAGTGTAGCACACAGCTGGACACATGTAGCGTATGGACACATCTTCAGGTATGAGCCCGGGCCCAGGCAATGGGGGCCTTGTCTCTCTCTCGACTCAGCTTTAATAGGACCATAATTCAAATAATTTCGATGGTCAAATGTTATTTCCTCCGAAAAACTGGGAATTTCGGATGATATGCCAACTGGGGCTACATGTGATGACTGCCTTCCACTTACAGCTCTAGGCCTAGGCTTACCACCATACATTATCGTTACTCATTCAGTCAAAAGACGGCTGTCGGTTGCAAGTCATGCGCATTTATTTGTTTCGGGTTATTGTTTGTACGAGTATTTGACAACGTATGCTATGTACAGTTTACTTTTAAGGGGTATGTGACTACCCAAAATTCGTTCGTTTTGGGGAGAATTTTCGAAATTGCTTTTGTTTTATAGCCCATACATTTAAGATTCCAAAAATAATCTATTTTTATTTCTATGATATTTAGAAGCAAAGTTATAGCACAATTAGTAAACCGGAAATTGAGTTTACAAAACCGGAAGTAGATCCCTACTCAAAATATTTTTAAGATATTGAAATGAAATTTTCAGAACATTTTTATTTAGTTATATCTGTGTTATGAATCAAAATCTTATCTCTGTGTATATATTTATGTACTTTATTGCTTTTTAATGAAACAAAAATCATTAATTTTTTTAAAAAATCGTGTTTTGCATAAAATTTGGCATAATTAAAAAACTTTCAAAAGTATAAGAAATATTTTAATTCCTAACACATATACTGTATAAATATTATTTGAATACATTCATTAGAATTTTGTGTAAATGCAATTTTTCATCAAAATTTCACTAAAACGACAATTGTTATAGTCTATAAAATTCTTCAGAAAACAGCAAAAGGTTAAAAAAACTCCAAATTAGTTAAACATGAAGCTAAAGAGATCTTGATCTATAAATATGGCGAGTTTAAAAACTGTACAACTAGTAGAAAATTTTTTGTATCATATTAAAATCTTTAAATGCATTTTCTGAGAAACTATGCTTTCAATTTTTTGCTTCACGGTAAAGCTCACTACAGGATTTCTTTTTAAGATACTGATTTGAAATTTCCAGACAATGTTTTACTTTGTTTTATCTCCAGTATAAACTATTATCTAATCTCTGTGTATATATTTATGGCACTTTTTGTGAGAAAATAACATTAATTTTTTTGTAAAAAGTTGAGTTCTTGCATAAAAAATGACATATTTCAAAAGTATCACAAATTTTATACCTCTAAGCACAGATGATGATATAATTTATGTACTGTATAAATGTTATTCCAATATATTAATTAGAATTTTAAATTCCAGCCTTACCGTAACTGCAATTTTTTACTAAAATTTCACTCAAAATTCCCAATATATCCAAAACTATTTTTAATTTTGTGGAAATTGCACATGAATTCCTAGTTTTATGCCCCATTTCAAACAAAAAAGTGTTTATTTAGTTGAAAATTTATATATTTCAAAAAAAGTGCTCCGTAGGTAGTCACATACCTTAAGGGTCATGGGTGGGCCCACCATTTGAGTAGGGGCCTAGGGTGTCAAGAAGTCTTAAGATGTCCTTGATCTTAAAAAATGTTGCAATGTAAAATAAGAACAAATAATTAATGATATGACTAGCAGACACCACACACAAAAGCGGATTCCAATTTGATACCAATACAATCTCAAATTAGTTTTATTTTACGCAGAAATAAATGGCAGAATCACCCCCATTTTAGTTTGTCTTCTTTTTGCACGGTATTACCTATAAAAATCAAAGATTTCCATTTACACGGTTACAAAGGAACTTATCTTCCATTTAAATCGGGAGATGAATATTTCAGGATCATGTTTTGTTTGAATTTCTTCTTAGGCCACATAAGTCATCAGATCTTCTTAATCAACAAACATGTGTGTGTGTTTGATGGATCATGTTTGGTGGTATCGTATAACTAGGAAAACAAATTACAAGAGAGATTTGTTCTCTGTAGTCAAGCACGCTGCTCAAGCAAGTATTCCAGTTGAGAAAGAATTCGATGGAAGTGTGTTCACGATCTTGGAAACAATATTAGTATCCATATACTTGTTTTATATATATTTAATTTCTAGAAAGGCTGATACATTCTTTATGGCAATTTGAACGAGTGTGGTTGGAGGAAAAAAACATTATATTAAAACTTAGCTCAAAATGAGATTTTTCTAAGAAATATAGAAATTGTATTAAACAGTTCTCATAGAAACTTATTTATGCCTGGAGTGTCATGAGTTCGTGCCCAGTGCCAATAAAGACGTGTTAAATTAGTCGAAGCTCAACGTCTTCCCGGTGGTGTGAAAGGGCTTTAGCTCGGGTGTCGTCTTCGTCACTTAACCGAGGTTCAAAACTACCAGGTGGCCGCGGTAGCCAAGTGGTCTAGGCATCGGATCATGGCTAGCATGTCATGAGTTCGATCCCAGTACCACTAAAGACCCGCCGTGTAGGGTAGCAATGCACGTTAAATCTGTCGAGAGCTCAAACGTCATCCCGTTGGTGTGGTAGTTAGGAGAGGGGGTGCCAGCTCAGGTGTCGTCCTCGTCACTTGACCATGGTTCAAAATTACGCGGACCGTCGCCAAAAGCCCTCGTGTTGCTAAGACAGTGCGAGGTTAATATTCACTCACTCAAAACTACCAGTTCGGTCTCCAATAACCCCTCATGTAGCTTTATAGTGCAGCGTTAATACTCACTCAAATAAGCTTTACAGCTGAGAAAGAATTCGATGAAAGATGAGTTTATGACCTTGGAAATTGCGGTAAAATCACATTACCGTAATAGCCTTTTTTTCACATAAAAAATAAGATTGAAATTAACGGGCGCGCGTTATACAACAGGTATACAAAATAAAAGTTTTAAAAAAAAAGAAAAAAAAAAAAAAAGAGATCATTATACAAAAATTAGACTTATAAATATATCGAAATACTATATTTAAATAAAAAGGACATGCCTTATAAATTTAAAGGGATATAGTTCTAGAAGTATGCTATTTTTTTTTAAAAGCTTGGAATAATACCTCGAATAAATAAATGACTTCAAGATATAAGAGCATACGCATATTTCAGGTTCTTTCGTTGAAAAGGGAGTGCGCGTTATACGGCGAATACACCTAAATATTAAAAAATGCAGTGTGAAAATATAGGAGCGCGTTATACACCGGATTTTACGGTATATTAGTACGCATTTTTTATACATATTTTATTTTGAAAAAGCAGATACTTTATTCATGGCGTTTTGTATAAATGTAACTGGAAAAAAAAAAAAAAACTGAATTAAAACTCAGCTCTGATTGAGTTTTTTCTAAAATTTATTAAAAAGTTCGAAGTAATGCTAAACAACTTTTCAAACAACAGACAAAATTATGAGCATTTTATCATAGTGGAAATTTTAACCCTATATTCTAAATACAGTGATGCATCAGAATCCGGAAAACCCAGCGCTGAAATCCTTAAACTGCCTTATCAGTGAATGGCCAACAAAGGTCTGCAAATAGATGCAAAATAGGTCACTTAAAGTTGGACATAAGATATTTAAAGGATATTATTAGGAATTTTACGCCAGTCAGAGATGGGGGAATAAAATGTCTTTTCCACGATTCTTCTTCTAAGCTATCATCTCCTTTCAATTTCTATACACATGCTAACCTCTTACGTTAAACTCAATTTTTAAAACTCTGTTATTAATCTACATTTTATAATTATTAATATTTTATCTTAACCTCTAAAGCTTTTACAGTTAAAATCATCAGGTTTGTCGAGCCCAGGAATGGACTAAACTAACATCCATTATTTTAAAGGAGAAAAATTATTGTGGAATCTGAATGTGGCTCTGAGAGAGAGGTGTACTATAATTAAACTTAATTATCTATAACTGACTATATATATATATATATAAATCCTTTATTTCTTACATTTTTAAGCAATTCATTAAAGCTTATTCATCTTTTCAATAGCACTAAATTTTATTGTTACTTTTTCAAAACTGCTTTATACTGATGTTAAAGAGATTTTGTCCTTTAAAATATATTTAGTGCTAAAAGTATTTTATAATTCTTTAAGAACTACTCTGTCGCCCATCCGGTTAATGATTAGCGACGCTGACTGCTGTAGGGTATCGCCTGAGTTCGAATCCGGGAGAAAGCATGGATGTTTGTAAATGTATAGCGCCTTAATGGCATTAAGGTACTCTAAATAACTGTCCAGCCATAAGTCCTCACGTGAGGTTATTGGAAGGGGAAGAGAGGTGGGAAGTTCCTGACCACCCCAGGGTGTTCTCCCTCAAAACTGGGGTGGAAACGAGCCAAATCGTACTGTCACCCGCATGGAGTTCAAAGCTACGGCTAATGACAGACGTACAATCTAGCCTAGGGGTGCTCAAACTTTTTTTTTTTGCCGGGCCGCAACATGAGGATTAATGAAGGGGAGGGATGCTTTAAGACCAAGATAACATAGGAAATTTAAAATGTGAAAATCGATCAAAATATTAAAACTACTATTTTGCTTGTTTTTTTTAAAATTATTTTTTATATTTCTTATTATTGTCACTGAATTTTTCTAAATTGGAAGCCTTTAAGAATCACTTTCACAAAATCTGCATTAGTAAACTGTTCCATAATTCCCGATGATGTTACAAATTTCATAGGGTGCCTTGTTATTGCTGAGACATTGCCACTCACAAAACACTTTTTTGCTGTTCTAAAGATTATTCAAGAAAGTCTATTTATCATCTCTTGAAAGAGATCTTTGAGGAAAAGTGTCATTGAATGATTCCTGTTTATTTATATTTTTTAAATAAACTTTCGTGACAAATAAAAAAATTACTGAGCCCTACTTGTTTTTCACTACAAAATAGTCAACTCCCCAATCGTCTTGAAACAATCTATTTTCTTCGAATATTTTTCGCTTGCAAGATATGAAAGATAGTTAAAAATTAGTTTCACTCATAAAATGTGGTTGTTACTCCACTGTTGTCAATCATCACTAATTAGAAAAAAAATATCAATTCCCACTCCTACGACATCGACAGACAAAAGCAAAATTGATATATTTGATTTTTTAACAAAGAATTTCCCACCAAGTTCTCCTAACTAAATGAATTTCCCAAAGCAATGGCCATGACCAGGCCACTTAAAAAGGCCCGGTGGGCCACATGCGGCCTGCAGATTGAGTATTGCTGATCTAGCCCTTTGCTATGATGAGTTTTGTGGGCCTCGATCAGATACCCTCAGACAGGTGGCATGAGAAACAACAACTACTCTCACCCAACTTCTAGCTATTCACTAATAGTTAAGAAATCTGTACACCACTGATTGGGAAACCCTTTGGTTAAAATTACTTCAACATGTCAGCATCCTTTATTTTCATACCTTATTTTTTTAATACTTTATTAAATTTGCAAGATTTAGATTTAAATGAAGTAATTTGATAATCAATCCAAAATTTATGAAAATTTAAGTAATTATATCTCTGTGAATTTAGAAAATTTTCATAAATATGTTGTTTCTCATTTCTGATATGTGTTTAAATACATTACATGGCATTAACCTTTTAAAAAGGGTATTGTTCCTACACAGTTACAGATAGCTCAGTTTTAGGAGGTTTCTGATTAAAACAAGTTAAATGTATCCCCTATCATAAATGTGAAAGATTTCTCTAATTAAAGGTAGCTCCATGATTTCATTGCAATTGAAATATAAATTAAAAGGCTCTGAGCAAAGAGAAGCTTGGATCTCAATGTGAAAAAAAGTCTTAAGATTTATGACATAAAGCAGAGAAATAATGATTTCCTATTGCTGCTTCTCAAGTGAGCTTTTAAGCAATACTCCTTCATAATTTTCCCCTATAACTCCATTCATATGGGATATGCATCAAGGGAAACAGAAAATTATACCTTGAAGAACCTATTAATTATGTTGAAATGAGATAAATATAATAATATTTGTGCTAGAGGCTTGAAAGTCATTTCTACTATGAAGGTGTCACAAGAAATTCACAATAAGTGAGTTTATTAATGTTGCACTATAAAGCAACACGAGGGCTATTGGTGACAGACCATGCAATTTCGAACCATGGTCAAGTAGCGAGGACAACACCCGAGTTGCCCCTCTCAACAAACTTCCACTCTATGGTAATGGGAGAATTTTGAACCTTGAGATGTAAGCATACATCAGCTCCTCTACACAGAGGGTATTCAGTGGTACTAGAGCTCAAACTCAGGACATGCAGGTCACGAGTCTGTGACCATGACCACTGGGCTACCAGGGTTGTCTGATTTAGGTGCAAAGGAAACATTGTTAAAAAAAGTGTTCTTGGAATAGTGTTTGATGATAAAAATATAGTTAAATGACCCCTAGTAACACCAATGAGCAAATTACTCTTCCCACTTAACATCAAACTGGGATGGTAAGGGTATTTGTTTTCCTCAAAATTAGATTATAAATTTAAAGAAAGTATAGTCATTTAGAAATTTAATGGAAAAATGATCAGCTTAAAACTGTACTTATGAAGATAAAAGATGCATGGACATTTTCTAGGGAATAACAAAGCTATGAACTACAAGCATGTAGTTTCAATGGTGCAAAATTTTGAAAACTTAATTTGTCACATATCATTAAAACTCTCTATCTCATACTCTCATCTTAGCTTTCCCCCCCCTGGTATTATGGGAACAGTGAGTAATGAGCATGGCAAATGATTTCATTAGATATCTATGTCACCAATAGCAATGGAATGTAGCAATGTTAGCTGGTGTTGTTTCATCAATAAAAGATACTGAACAATATCTGGACAAAAAAAAATTTTTAAAAAATTGTTCCTTACTGCTGTGTAAAAGTAAATACATAGATAAATGTAATATTCTTTTGTATACTGTCTCCTAAACTAATATAGTAATAAGCCATGAACTATGTTGGGAGATACAGCTTTCACATTACTATATCTTTTATTTAAAAAAAAATAATAGCCAGCTATAACTTTCTATTATTTTTATGTATTCAAGAGAGTATATATTTGTTTTAAATTTAAGAAGATAAAAAAAAAAGTTTTTATTTATCACTGTTATGTACAATTTTCGTTGTATTTAATGGATTATTAAACTTTCTTCTATGGTAGATAGAATCAACATTCAAGCAAAATAAATTTAATGCTAACTGCTAATGGATACAAAAATACATTTTTCTCATTCTTCATAAAAATAAATTCCAAACAAAATGGTGAAGAGAAAATCTTTATTGATTTATGTTAAAACAATGTTTTGTTTATTTACAATATAGAAGTTTACTAAAAAAATACACTTTTGCAACCAAGAGTGACAAAGCAAATTCAATACTTAAATATAAATAAAAATCATCTATAAATGTTTTGTAATACAAAACTAAAACTTTAGCTTCTCCTATGTTCTTCATAAAAAAAAAATCCATACTAGACATATCATATCAAAGAAAGAAAAAATACAGCAGAATAAACTCTAAATTAACTTTGAATAGTTGCAAAAATGTGCAACCATAGACCAGAAAGTTCACGTGAAACAACATGTTAATGATAGACTGAGTTTTGTTCCATGACTCACTGGTCGCAATCACTTGATACTTGTACTTTGAGGTCGTACCATGCCTAGCAATGATACGCTTATTATTCTTAAATGAGAACTCATAAATGCTTTTTAGGGTGTTCAAGAATCAACATTTATCAAAACAATCATTACCTAGCCACTTGATAAACTTTGAAATAATCCATGAAAATCAAACAAAAGAAAATGAATGAAAATTTTTCCAAATTTCAAATAAGAATTTATATGGTTGGGCACGTAGTAGAGATTGACTAAAATATAAAATAATCATCTCAATTTTAATGACTTTTCCAAATTGTTTTCAATGATGTTACATTTATGCTTAACTTTTCTCTAAAGCAAATAAATCAATATAGCAAAAACATAATTTGATAATCAAATTTCCTTAATTTTGAATAATAAGATGGTAATATTTAACTATAAAAATTTAAGCAGATAAAAAAAATCTGAAAATGGTTTCTTCTCCCATTTAAAGTGAAACAAATATTATACAGAATATGCCTCTATTTCGAGATAAAAATCCCTCATTTCAAATTCAAGAGAAACAAAGCTATATCTCTATTTAATAAATCAACAATTTGATAAAACATTTGGCAATGATAAGTGATATGGATGGAAAACCGTATTTATTGCACAAGTAAGCATAACTTAATATGATTCATAATGAAGACACGTTTCTGATTTCATTACATAACAAAAACCATTTGTCCTGTATCTGGTTATGAGATGTTCATCTGACGCCTTAAGTACATTCAGACTTGTCATTTATTTTCACATATGTATATAACCTTAATATTCTTAATGCAGATTTTATGGCAAATCATTAAAAGAATAAAAAATACTGACAAAATATCTATAAATAAGGATGAATTTTTCTCTTCTAAACAAACTACAGTAGAAGGGAAAAAATAATTGAAAATTCCTTATTCTATTCCAGATGATTAGTTTTTGAAAATAAATATGGAATTCTTACAAAGAATTCTTGATAAGTAATATTTTGTAAGAAGTCTAAATGAGAAAATACAGTACTCAGATTACACTCAATAAAGAAAAAGTTAGAATTAATAACTTTTTTTGTCTCTAATTTAAAAATTCAACATAAATATTTTAACAAAATTATTTACTTTATTTCACATTCTGTGTAACAAAATAAAGGATCACTTCTTAAAAAACCATTCCTGTTTCTTGCATTCAGATTTAAGAAACTTACAAGTAAGATGTTCATAAAAATACCTTTGTATATTTTACATAATTACAAATTAACTATACACAATGAATTCTAGAAGCCTACCATAAATATATGATACAGCAAATTGAAACTTATAACAATTATGCCCAAAGATATTTCCATCTAAATTCCACAGCAACTCGTACAGCTCCTACCAGAAACAAACTACAACCAATGAGGGTGAAAGAGGAGCTTTTCTGCCTACTTTCTGCATCATCTGAGAATATCATGGAAAGATGAAAATAACTTAAAAGTTACAAACACTGCTACCTAGAAAGAAAAAAATATTATATACAAGACGTATAACACAAACAATGCTGAAATTTAATGAGTATTTCAGATGTTTTATAACACAAGACACACAAGTTTATCATTACTTTTCAAGGTACTTATATACTATCGCAACCATATTGGTGATCATTTGGGTACTTACATACTATTGCAAATACATAGGAAACATTGAATAAAATTGCATGAATTCTAAAGATGGAATATGCTGATGGAAATATGGAGCATATATTCAAAAAATAATAAATAATTATAAATAAATAATAATCAATAAAAGAAAAAGAATTAACTATAATTTTTATTATTCAATTTAATTTTTTTATATTATTAATTTTATTATTTAAGAATTCAGCAAGTCCAAGATTTGCATTTTAGTATTTGAGCTTGCCATGTCAACAAAGGGTTAAGCTCAGAATGGCGGCAACCAGATATATAGGAAACAAAACACATGATTGCCAAATCAGCACCTACGCGAAAAATCAGGATTGCCAATTTGGTGAATTATCTTGAAAGTTGGCATGGTTGCAACAGTAGATAAGTATCTTTTTCACTAAAACATAAGCATAAACATTGGATATCAAATTCTCAGTGTACTAAAAGAAGGAATTACAAATAAATATTTGTCCTAACTTAATATGCATTTCTCATAATCCAAAAACTTTATATATAATCTCATTCAAAATTTTACAATGTCATACTCAAAGGGAACAATTTCATCATTGACATAGAAAATTGGGAAATTATTAAATGTGAGAATTTTTTTTGTATGTGTGCAATAAGTAATTTCCTTCAGATCAAAATAAATATACCATTAACATGTTTTAAGAAATCAAAAATCTTAATATAAACATATGAGAAAAAAAACATTGTAAAAGAATTTTCAAACAACAATATCTACACACTGATTGATTCCACATGCACAATTTAATCAGAAATCATAATTATGCCAAATTGTGAGTTCTGCTCAATACAATCATTTTTGGAAAATTTTCCAACCACATATTAAAAATAAACCAAAAAGACTAAAATAGCTTAAAAATAAAAAAAATATTCAAGAGAATAACAAAATAGTTGAAATTTACTGATTACAAAATAAATTAAAATATAAGTTCCTCCCCTCAAAAAATACACTTCTCAGTAAATATAATAGCAAGATCATGGCCCAAATGCATATATTGCCTTCTAAAATATGAATTAAATAAATATCTGATATTAGAATAGTCTGGAAATCCCATTCAAAATTTTGTTTTTAAAATATCATTAAAACTTCCGAAAAATTTTATCCCAAAAATAAATTATACAAAATGCAGCAAACAAAAATATGAATAAACAAAATTCATGATTTATAACTGACAAGGTTATTAAAATTCAATGACTGATAGCACATTACTAATCTGTCTGAAAACCTACATAGTAGTATTACCTCATTGTGTGACAACATTCTTACTTGAGGTGCTGGTAAATTAAATACACACAAGTTGGATAAATCTGCAAATGAAAACCCAGTATCATTTTCCCAAGTGAAAAAAAACTGACTATTTCTACTTCAGCCAGAGCAGTTTAGGACAGATGGATTTGAAGCAAAAGCAGTGCTTTAACATATTTATAGTGTGTTTGGCAATGCAGAGGCAAAGGAGATTTTCCATAAAATAGCAATTGCTGCTAGAAATCTACATTATTTCTATATGCAAAGTTCTAAAAGAAATCCAATGTCAGATCTAAGAAAAAAAGATTTTCGGTCACAAATGAACGTCTTGTCAATTACATAAAAATTTAAACATATACTGTATATTTCCAAATATAAGCCAATACATAAATAACTCTAGAATGCATTTTTTCTTAAAAAATTTAACAATAAGTCAAAACCAGTATTTCAGTTGAACTGAAAAAAAAAAACTTGCCGTAGTTCTTAAACATGTTGCCACAAAAGAAAAAATGTTGCCAAGTGGTTGAAATGGGTAGAATGTTTTCCAATCAAATTGCTGAAAAGTAAAATGCCAGACACTAATGGATATAGTCCAAATGTAATGGATACACCAGAATCCAGTACATTTCTTTCATTCATTTGATATCTGGTACACTATCTGTGCTAATCTTATTTTCTGTGTTGCTTTTTTCTAATTGAGAAACAAGTGAGATGAAAAATTAAAATTATAGGTGGTCGTGTGCACTGCAATCTCTAATAACAGTACAGCTGCTCAGCTTTTCCCCATAAATGAGTGATAATTTTGAGAGTGGAGAAAAAACATTTTGAATTAGTTTGTGTACAGAATGTGATCATTGGTCTATGTTTCATGCCCCAGAAGAAAAACTTGCTCCATGATGACCATGCATCTCAATCAGCGAAAGTGAATTTTATAAACCATTTGGAGACTCAGATTTTGATACTAACTTCGAAGAATTTATGTGAGTATTTTCTCTTTGAACATAATTGTATTCAAAATACTCCAAAAGTCAAAAGATTAAAATAGCATGTGCATAGCTAATGAAAAATGTTTTAAAGAAATACTACTTTTTCTCTTAAGATCAGCTAATCTGTATATAAGCTGACCTCCATACTTTAACTTTTTAAAAAGTTCCCAAAGTTCTCAGTTAATACATGGAAATATATAATACTTAGAATTTTTTTAAAAAAGGTCTATTCTTTACTTTTTAAATTTCTTTTAAACAAATTCCTGTAACATCTAACTAGTCTTGTTCCTTAATTTTTTACAATATAATCATTCAATAAATAAGTAAGATCTGATTATATTTATTTTAAGCAGAATGTTGTACAATATCATGTCCCCCCTGCTTTTTGAACATACAATTTGTTCACTATGTGTGCATGTATCTCGTTATTCTTTTTATATAAAGATTCTTTTATTTATGAATTTAATTATATAGAATGGCTACAATATTCTCATATTTTATTTAATTCTTGTTTTTAATTCTTTTTCCAAAATCACCCAATTCAAATTTTATCCTTTGTTGAGATAGAATCATGCTTGTTTGTAAGATAAGTGAGAGGACTTTTTTCTACATTATTCTTATTGTAACTTTTCTGCAATATTCTTTTTCGTATATCAAGAATAAAATCTGTACAGATTAAAATATTTCTAAATTAAACCAATGTATCCTTTGCAATGGAAAATTTAGAATCAAAAGGATTTTCAATTATTGCCAGATCAATTAGTTCAAGTAGCACTTCACAACTCAATTATTTTCTCCTTCTTCAGATAAAAATTCTACAGCTTAACTTTTAACAACTGAAGTCCACTTTCAAAACAGTCTAATAATTCCAATCCCAAGTTCTATTCTATTTTATTTATAAAGAAACTAATTTTAATTAATGAAAAACCAAGTAAAATATCTTAAGACATAATACATCTAAACAACTTTAAGGAAAAGCCTGAATCCTGAAGTCCTTACAATTCAGAGATTCTTCACATGAAGAGAAAAAAACATTTTTATTTTCCGAATGAAAGCTTCCATTTCTATTCTGAATACTTAGATAAAAAAATTTTTTTGTTGTGCCACCCACATTTAATCCATGAAAATAAAAGTCAAGAAAAAAAACATTTCAGAATTTGAAGTAAACATTTGTATAATCTAAACAAGTATATATCCACAAATGTGCTAAGTTTTCACAAAGCCCCTTCACTTTAAATATTACTTAAAACTTATCCAGGAACAATGCTACTTTCTTATGTTTATGTTTAATATAAATAAACTCAATTAAGAGATTTTAATAAAAAAAACACATCTCAAATTTTAATTTAAAATTTCAGGATGCAACAAATATAAAACAGATAAGAGCCCTCGTCTTACAGTGTAATCTGTAGAATGAAAATAAATAAGGTAAACTGTGACTAATAGCAAAAGGCAGATACATTCAGAAAGTTACTTTACCTGTTCTCAGAAGCAGCTTTGATTATTTTTACTAGAAACAAGCTGACCAAGGCCACTGCAGCCATTCCAATTCCTGCTTTGACCCAAACCGTAGAATCTTGTGCCATAGGTAAATGCCTGAAATGACTATACACACATTAGGAGACAGCCAATAATGAATGACATATTAAAAAGAGTACATATAGAAATATAAGGTAATTTACAAAAAATAAAATAAATGGAATAAAAAAAGGCAAGAACACTGAGAAAGGTTAATGCATTGCAAATAGTTTTAATGACAACACACTACATGCTAAAACATGCTTATGCAGTTAGAATTTCTTACACACCTGGATTGACAAAGCAACTTCCAAGCAGGTTTGTAGACACTAAGAAAAAAAATTTAGTATCATACTGTTGCACATGTTCATCAAAATCATGCTACATATTAATGAATTATACATAAAGCATGTATATAATACATATATAAACCATACATTTATTATGACATGTTTTCTGTAATATATATCTAATATTGATAATTCAAACTTTGGCAATGATGTGACACTTGATAAACTGTTAAAAAATAAGGAGAAAATTTTAAAATTATCTAATTTTGATATGAAATTAATTCGTTTTAAAAATGAAAATGTATTGATATATAAATAAAATATATAACATAAATATATATAACGTATATGCTGCTCGTACATATATTCCACAAATATATATGCAAGCAGCACAATTTTTGCCAGAATTAATAGAGAAATAATGGATTAATATGCATTCTTAGTAAATAAGCTGAAATAGGTTCTTATTTAAAAAAACAACAACTGCTATTTAGTGTGCATGCTTGCATTATATTAGAAAATCTAAGTAAATTATAATAATAAAGACTGTAGATATACAAATGAGAATAAAAGAGACATTAATAGCAATTCTTTGTATAAAACTGAACTGTTACTAATTTATTTATATTAAATTATATACTTTATTTTTCTAATTAAAGGGACAAATGTTTTTTGCAATAAAAAGAAAACTAATAAAGCAATAAAAACCAAACATGGCCAAAATATCGTCTGATATAAGACCAATATATGGGAAAACAAAAATGGGCACAACATGCCTCTAAAATTAGGGAATTGGTCACTTGTCCAGCACAGCAGCTTACAGACACTTTGTAAATCAGAGAAAAACGTGCCTAATAAAGTGTTCGATTGCCTCTAACAGCTACACAACTCTCACAATAGTGTTTCATACTGTATACCAGGGTCTTTATCAACCACACTAACTTGCACAAAAGCACTCTTGAGCTCATTGATGGTCATTGGAACTGGTCTTCAAGTTGCAATTATGCGTTAAAGGACATCCCGTACATGTTCAATGGGATTAAGGCCAGGGGACATTGCAGGCCACTGCAACCGTTGAATAACCTCTGATTGGAGGCATTCGCCCACCAACTGAGCCTTGTGTGAGCATGCATTATCGTTCATAAAGATGAAATTTGGACCATATTATCAGCAGAAAAATCTGATATAGTGTACAAGGAGCCCTGATTTGTCATAGTACCACCTCTTCAAGCACATGAAGGTCGGTATACCCGTCTGCAATGATGCCTGCCCAAACCATCAGACCACGTTGACATAGTAGTCCTTTTTGTCAATGTTAGAGGGCTGATATTGACTCCTGGGTTTTCTCCAGATGAGAGCACATCTTGAGTCATTATCTAGACTGAATTGCAACTCATCACTGAAGAGAACCCATTGTAACTCATCCTCTGCCTAGGACTGGTGTTTGGGCAACATGCGAGACAATCTTTTTTGTAGTTCAAAGGGATGCACATTATAAAGCATCTGGCATACAGGCCACCTGCATTCAGTCTCTGGGTGATTGTTATCTGTGAAAGGATGTTCTTGTTGCATTATACGAGTTGCGATACAGTTGTATTGCAGTCACAAACCTATCCCTTTAAGCCAAACATAAAAAAATGGTCTAGAGCCAGCATTGTTGCCTTTTTGTTCCTATCTCTATGAACTGTTTCCACAGAATGGACACCACATTTCTCGAAAGCCTGAGGTTCCAACAGCAGGTAGCTTGCTATTGTCCGCGCCTCGAGTTTTTTGAAATCATCTATACCAGCGATACTCAACTTGTTGTTTGCTGGACCATTCTGAGTGTCTTGGTCTATGCCCGTTGCACTAACAAATTAAATTATTTAAGAACAATGCATTAAAAATTTAGCGAGAAATTCTATCAATAACATATATCAATTTTGCTATTGATGTCATATTGAAAACAAATAATAGTGGAGTAGTGACCATTATATTGGTGAATCTAATTTTTAACTAACCCTCATGTCTTCCAAGCAAGAATATCTAAAGAATATATGCCGTTTTAAGACAATTGGGATTTTGACTATTTTGTAGAGAAAGACAAACAAGGATAAACAATTTGTTTGATTTGTTGTAAAAATGTTATATTTATAAAATATATAATCTTGCTCGTCACTATACCACTAAGTACAAATCTTTCGAAGGCTTTTTTTCTTGGGAATTTCTTTCAAAACAAGATTTTTTAACGAGTTGAGTTTGATAGAGTTTAATATAATTTTAAAATAAAATTCAAAAATGTTTTATTATTTTGATCAATTTCTCACATTTTGCATGCCCTTGCTCTTATAGCCCCCCCCCCTCCCCATCAATCCTCGTATTGCGGCTCGTGTGAAATAGTTGTCGTATGTATGTGGCCTGGCAGAAAAAAAGGTTGAATACCCCTGGATCTAGATGATAATGACTGACCCTATTAACAATGGGTAAACAAAGCAATTAAAAACAATGATTGGGCTAAGCTTTGATGTCTCAAAACATCCTTACTCTACAAGCTTCAGCAAGCGTAACTCTACACAAAATTGACCACAGTGCCTTATGACATCATAGGTCACTACATGGCAGAGTAGTCAGCAAAGAGCTCAGCTATCATCTGATATCTTATTTGCATTTAAGCATCAATTATTTTATACTTTTTTTTTAAAAAAAAAAACTATTCCTTCGTTTAATTGTTTTTATCCATGTAGAAAAAATTAATAGTTTAAATAAATTGGCTTTTATTAAATATGAAAATTTTATATAATTTGAAATAACTTACACCTATTTATAATGTTAAAATAGAAAATATAATGGTACACAGGAAGTTTTGTTTTTAACAACTTTAAATACAGCAAGTATAGATTTAAATCACTTGAATCAAAAATTATTGTTTATAGATTTCCCTATAAAAATCTCTATATATTGAAATGCAAGTTATATATAATACATTTATTAAATATTTTATAAAATTCAAAATTAAATTTTTCATATAATAAAACACACTAATTTATTAAATTATAAAATAAATAACAAATTAACAAAAACCAATGATTTAAATAATTTTGATATAACTTAAGTAACAAATTCCAGCTGCCCAAAAAAATGATGAAACTCTAAGAAAATGAATTAATTTTCAAGAAGGGTATCACTAAAAGAACAACAGTAAAATAAAAATAAATTACAGTATCATGCACATAAATTAAATTTTTTTACAGTATTATCAAATGCTTTAACAGTTTAAAATAAATTCTATGAAAACCCTGCGAATCCCAATTTCATAATTTCCAGAGAATATTTTTATATTGTTGAAAATATATGGATTCCCAGATATTTAATAATGAAGAAAGAAAATAAATGCCTTTTTTGCTTCATGGGTTTTATTAATAATTTAACAAGTATTTATTGTAAGAAAAAAAGGCATTTGATTCTGAAAGTGGCCCCCCACCTATGAAAAATTTCTTAACTGTGCATTAATACAAAAAGTGGAATCTATTTTAAACTTATAGTAGCCCACAGTTAATGCTTCTAAAATTATTTGAATGAACACCCATCAGAAACCAATGAATTACATTAAAATATTGCCCTCTTTAATTGACCTAAGGAGAAAAATTGAAATGTTATAAATATTCCTTTATTTCTTATAAGATTCCCTTGTCTTTTATTTCATGAAAATATAAAAATTCGAAACTAGTAACAAGTATTTAACATTAAATAGACATAAAATAATTTTTTTAAAAATTAAGCACACACACTACACACAAATATTTGTTACTCAAAATGTTGGCTTTTTTTACTTTTAATAAAAATGGTCTGTAGAATTTAATTCTTAATACATAAAAAGCAACCCTGTGAATCACTTTAAGATGATATAAATACTTACGGGTAAGCTGCCATTGTAGCAAGTTTCACATAAGCATCTTTACGAATTGTGCCATTAGCTGTAAAAGGTTGAAGAGGTGGGAGTTTATACTTATTGCAAAAGGCCATAGGCTGAATGGCATAATCTTGTATAGCAGCAGGTAAATCTGCTTTAGATCCTACTATTAGCACTGGAACTTTGCTGTCACTAAAATATTTCTGACAAAAACACAAACAAAAAATTAACTATTTTAATGAAACAAATTTGAGGAAAAACTTTTAATTTTGTATTTTAAGATATCATAGAAAATTATCACACAAAACTTTCTTCCATATTTATAATCTTAAAAATTTGATTGCATTCAATATTTTAATTTACCTTATGTTAGGTACCTAAAAGAATTAAACATTACCTCAAATCATAACTCAAAGAAAACAGGCAAAAATCATTAAAATAACCCCATTTAAAAATATTTATAGTATGAAAGATACAACATTTAAATCAGATAAATAGACAGAGCATGATTTATGTACAAGAATTCTAATATAATAAGAATATATATATTATAAAGAGTCACCCAGAAAATAAAGACTTTAGTATACAAAAAGGAAAGACAATACTAATAGGGGTAAAAACAATTATGTTTTATACCTGAAACTTCCTTCCCTTTGCTATACAATCACCTCCTACATTTAAACCTTTGTCGTATCTGTTAACAGACTTTAGAATTCCCATGTTACACTCTCCTGCCATCAGTGCCTTAAAGCCAGGTTCTCACACAATGCAAATTATTATTGTGAGTCTATAAGATTGCAAGTCATCAAAAACAGCAGGCAAAGCATACTTTCTGGAAGAATTATGCTTCTTAATGACAATGCCCGCTCCACAGCTCAAGAATTGCTGGATCAATTTGGATGGGAAATTATTGATCTTCCGACCTTTAGTTCAGACTCTGCTCTCAGCAATTGCCCTCTTTTTCCTAAGCTGAAAGAGTTTCTGCACAGTAAACTTTTTAAAGGTGTTGAAAAGTTGGAGAAAGCAATGATTCCCTGAATAATGCACTGGTGGCAGAAGTGTATAACATGGGAATTCTGAACCTTCTGAAGAGACATAGGAATGACCATACAGTAAAAATTGTTTAACACGAAATCGAGGGGACTAAAATATTTTTTTGTGTTTAAGGATATTTCAAATATATATATAAAAATTAAGTTTATATTAAGAGTACATTTTATTTACATAGATATTTATACATGCATGTTTTTAATAAAAATCAATGAAAAACATCCACAAGAACTTACTGAAATTTAATACAAATTTTTCAAGTATTTTGAAAAACAAAACATTGAGTTTTTGTAAAATAATCTGATATTTTTCTTTGTGTTGTCATTTTTAGCATCAAATTGTCATTAATTTGTTTAATGTCATCCATTTTGTTATTCATTTCGGATGATGTGGGAACAGGAGCTGCATCATTCATTTCATTTAGGGATGGAGTTTATAGGGGTGGAAGCTCAAGGTCACTTAGGTAAACACAATTGGCTTGTATCACAAGCTATTCAAAGGGTATTTCAAAGCCAAAATAGCTCCCTTTCTATGAAACATGTGAAAATACCTCTCCTTTATTTCACACCCCGCTTAAATCTCACATAATTGGTTGGTGTTTTTCATACTTTGTTCATTCCCAGAAAGAAAATCCTTTTGTGTTAAGAGAAAAACATGCATGAAAATACATTGCAGTTTGTCAGGACTGTTGTATTATTTTGTGTAAACAAATATTTTGCCTTAATCGTTTTCATGTTATATGTATTTAACTGTAGTATTTAAATATAGGAAGTAATTATGTAGAGAAGTGAAGGAAGCTTTTCTTTATTTTCTTGTTGACTTTCATACATATATATAAATTTCAACAAAAAGACTGCATATGAATCATAATTAATATTTAAAATAAATAAACACAATTAAAAACATTAAAAAAATTGAAATAGTGCTTTAAAAGCAGACATTTTAAAATTTTCCATACAATTTGAAAATTTACACATGAAAAATATAAACTTTTTCAGAGAAAAAAGAAATTTTTTTTTAAAATATGTTACTAACTAAAAATGATCTTGCAACATATTCAAATGAACGAGGGTGACTTGCATCATACATTAAACAGACGACATCACAATATAATTCGGGTGGTGTCAGTGTGTCATTCATACCATACAGGTCAACCTCATGAAGCTACAAAATAAAGAAATACATTTTTTACACTTATACTCACAATTTATAAAAACATTTTTTATACTATGAACTATTTGCAAATACTTTTTTCCATATTTAAGATACACCAAGTGGATTAACATACTTACGGCTTGTACTTAATTTTTAAACTCACCAATAAATATTTTTCTTGGCCATAAACTTGAAGAGAATTATGGTGTATGGGGTTAGCTGAGCTTTGTTAATGGAAGCCTGTGCTTGCAAAGTTTTTCCTATAAAACCTTGCATAAAAGTAGACTGGAAAAAAATAATAAAAGCATTTTCAAGACACTGACTTTGCTTTTAAACATGTTTATAATGCAAAAATATTGGAAAAATAAAATGGATAAAATTAAGAGTTATTTGATTCCTTCAAAAATCATTTTTCAATCAGTTAATCAAAAACTCCAATAAGATATTAACTAACAATATAAATATTGATAGGTTTAAATATAATATCCAAATTAAATAATATCAAGTCTACTACTTTTATAGATGTTAGGAGTTTATTAAAAACAAAATACACTGAAACACAAATTAAGTATTGAAGTATTAATTAGAGACCATGTTCATAAAATTGCTATACCTTTTACACATGAATACAAAAAATTTAATCATATTTTAAAATTGAAATTTTAAAAATTTTCAAAATTATTGCAAAAAAATTTTAAAAAAAGAAAGAACATAATATTTTTTTCTGGATTATTTATATTTGGAATTTTATCAAAGAGCTCATTAGCTATAGTTGTATCACTTTATTTTTTTCTTATTTCACTATAATTTCATTGAAAACATTTATAGGAATATAAATTACTGAGCAGTGGGATTCAATAACTCATTTTCGAGGGAAAGAATTATTAGGTAAAAAGTGCAAGAATGTTCCATTTATACAAATCATTTATATTACAGGTTTCCTAAAAATACTTAAATAAAAATGATTAAACTTTTCAAAAATAAAAAGATAATTTATGTTTTAGAATAATTACAAAGGCTTGATACTAAGAATGAGACACTGAAGAACTTCAAAATTGTATATTACACAACTTACTTTTCCAGCACCTTGAGGTCCAATGACTTGGCAGTGAAAAACATTTCTGCTTGTTTGACGCTTTTGTAAATCTAATTTCTTTTCTCTAGTAACTAAAGAAAAATACAAAAATATCAAATGCATGCTATTTTTAAGATAAAATCTTTTTATAAAAAAGAATAATAAGACATTAAATATTTATTGAATTACTTCAATAATAATAAGTTAAGTAATAGTTTAAATACAAATGAATTCTATACCTATTATTGCTGATAGCTGATTTTCATCAGAAGAAGATATATATCCTAGATAAGCTAAGAATTCCATCAACCTACACACATCCAAAGCAGCAATTAATCTGCAATATACACAATGCAACCTTAAATCAGCAAATTTCCTTTTTTTAAAAAAAAATTACATATTAAATAAATATAAATTCTGAAACAAATTAATAAGGAATAAACTTACGTCCATTGAGCTAAATAACCTTGCAATGTAATCCACCCATTTTCATTTGTAGGAACAACATTTACAACTTCTGGTCCCCAAGCTATTACAGGACAAGTACTAAACAAATCTGCAACTTCAGCAGGGGACAAACAACCATCCTTGTCCTAAATTAGATTCGGTCAACAAAATGATTACAAATAATCTACGAACAGAGCTTTTGAAATTCTAAAATTTCTGTTGCTAAACTAAAAGCATGCTTTGATTAATTCTAGAATAAATTTTTTTTAAAAAAAAAACATGATGCAGCAAAACCTTAAATATAAAAAGCACCTAATATTTAACCATTAAAGTATCAATTCAAATATACATAATAAGAAAATGAATTTGAAGTATATATACATGTAAGTTCATAGTCTTACCTAAGAATTTTTTGTCTGAACAGATTTAACATGTACATGTGCACATAGCCTATCTACATGGTGGAGTTAAAAGTTAAAAACTCATAACTTGCCAAAAACAATATAAACCATGAGTTTGATGCTATGACCACAGTAATAAAGTCAAATTCACAAAAACGATTTTATTGATTCTATAGTACAGCTACATTATTAATAGCTAACAAATTAAATATAAGTTTTCCTTTATGTGTGTGACTAACAATTCCACTCTATAGACTTATACAGCATATTTAATTTTTTAAAAAAATATCAAGTGCTATTGTTTTAAATACATTAAGTGCTACAGTTTAAAAGATATATCAAATGCCTTGTTTGGAATTGTTTCATTTTACAATATTTTTCCCTATGTAATAGCAATATAATGAAAAATTTAGAATGGATGTTTATAAATGTTTGTTATTTGTCATGATATTGCGAGTCTTAAATATTTAAAAATAAGAATGTTCTTTACATAATTATAAGCAAAGCACACACATTAACATTTATGAATAATTATACAAAATTAATACAACACATTTCTTTTTCTCATAACTGTGACATTACTCATTCAATGTAATAATTTTTGTTTCTACTCATCAAAATAAACTATAATAAATTCATTTGAATATTTAAAATAGATTAAAAATAGATTCAATATATTATAAATTTTACCTTGTCATATTTTTCAAAAAGAGTTGTGAGAAAATGATAGCCTTGATGACTTAATTCAGTTGTACAACCAGGAGGCACTACCAATCTAAAAAGTAATTTTGGCTCTTAAAAATAAAAATTAATAATACTGAAACACATTGGATACCAAAAGTTAAGGTAAGAATGTTTTTCAAACTCGCCTTTAAAATAAATGACAGTAACAAAAAAACAAAAAAAATCATAGTTTATATGAACAATAGAAACAAACTAAAACATTTATGTGAAAAATGATTGCTATCACTTTAACTTTAAGGAAATTGACACCTAATAAAAGAAAAAATTTGCAAGAATCAAATTTGTTTGATTTTTAGATGTTACTGGGAATTTTTTTTACAATATCCAAAAGTCTAGCAATGTCTAAAAAATTCATTTATCCAATTAGTTAAGGAGGTGGTCGATGGGATGGATAGAAAAGGGGTTGTCTAAAGCTGATACTGCCAGACATCTCATGTAGTGTGGATCAGTGACTGTGGGATCAGTTTAAATCTGAAGATTCTGTATCTGGAACATATGGTCTGGATTGACTACAATTTATAATGCCAGAGGAAGAACATTCTTTAGTTCTTTTGGCCTGAGGAAAGAGAAGCATATCATACTCAGCTTGCTCCAGATCATTCAGTCACACAGGGAACCATAATCTCCACTACTATGATGTGAAGATGCCTTCAAAATGTTAATTTCTATCCTTGACAACCAATTGTGTGTATCTCTCTGAAGCGACAACAGAGATGTGCCCATATACGTAGTGCAAGAAAGCACAATTTCAGAACTAGACAGCAATGAACATTTGTATAATACAAGCTCAAAATGATGAGCAATTCAGGATGTCTGCTGATATAGATCGAGCACTGCAACAGATAAAAACCAATCCGACATTGATAAAAGACAGAGATGGTGAATTCATGGTTTAGGCAGGGATCTCTTTTGGTGGTCCCTTCACACTAATTTGCATGTGTTCAAAGAAGGAACTTTGACTAGAGTGAGATTCTTAATCAATATGGCTGTCCATATCCTACTACTATTGGTAATGAATAAATTCTGACAGAATTCATGACCTCACCAAATTGTGTCTGTTGAGGATTATCTTGAGGATCACGGTTTGGAATAAATGGAATGGCCAGCTGAATATCCCGAATAGAATCTGACAGACCATATTTGTAACTAAAAGAGTTACTTTATGTCTAGTCTTCCTTTCCCATAACAGTGTCCAACAACTAAACTAAGTAGCAGAGATAATTGATGCTGCTAATACTTTGCAGTTGGGGGTAGACATATTCCTTATTAGAAACCCTTTTTCCAATAATTCCAAGAAATTTTTCAACAAAAAACTGTGATGCACTGCTTGCTCCAAGAATGTTTTTGTTGTTGTAAATCATATTTGAGTTAAACTAGTGCAAATCTGCATCACATTCAATCAAAAAATTTTTTTTTAAAGAGAGCACTTTTTTTTCTGGATCTTTATTTATTAATTTTCAAATTAAGACACACACACACAAAAAGCTGTACCTGAACTTTTATAAACAGGTTGGAACTTGCTTCTGTAAAAAAGCTCCAATTGGATAGGATGGTAGGATATTGTTCAGTTTATATTTGCATCCTATTCCTGTGCTTAAACAAGCATCAAAATTATTCAATGTTTTGTAGGTATTCCAGTAATTGAGTATGCATGCACAAATGTAGCTTAGCGATTGCCATTAGTACAGTAGAACACATGCAAATGTCATCAAATATTAAAAATGGAATGTGGGAAAAATATGACTTTCCTAATTCCCCCTGCCACCAAAAAATAATAGCAATTTGTACCTTGGGCAACAGTATTCTTTACTTAGCTGCATACTATCATCATATCCAAACTTCCTCAGCACTGTCCAAGTAGTTTCATGCCTACCTCTCTGAATAAATAATATGTGCAAAAATAGGAAACCTGGAAATAAACATAATAAAATCAGATGAAACCGAAATCTATCAGTTGAAACTAAATCTATCTAGTGTTAAAATGATATTTTCAAATGAAATACATCAGTTAAGGAGCATTCTCTATAAATGCGTATTTTTAAAACATATTAATCAACATACAGAATAATTATATAAAAAAAAATTGATACAAAAAAACTGGTGCATAAAATAATATAATTATCTGAGGTTCTAGAGGAGAAAGATGTATGTCACAGGTAAGAGATAACTCTAATAAAAAGTGTGGTGATGTTCCACGAAAAAAAAATTATTTGTATCCAATTTAATTTCCCAACTCTTTCAAGGAATTTATTCCATTTGATACGTGATTGACTTAGAAGGAAGCTAACATTTAGCAGATGATAAAAAAACATCTTTTAGATAAAATTAGATAAGAATTTATATTTATACACTAACCATTATTAGCACATATTTATCATAAGGATTTTCTCGGTATTATGATACTTGCTTTGATAATTTTTTTAAATTTATCAAAGCAAAATTTTTAAAGAAACTTTTGTTTGGATATTTTTTATGACACTAAAACTACAACACCAAGATCGATTGACCAGACAGTGAAAGAACTGAACAGCAGCAAACAATAAGCGATGTTTAATAAAAAAATATATATATTTGTAACACAAAGTTCAGTAAGTTGTACAGACAATAATACAGAAAATAGCATATCAAAGAACAGCGCTGAAAGTGTGGATTATTTCCTAAAGGATGGTTTTCTATTCTCTGTCAACAATTTGCCATAGCTCCTTCTCTAAATCAGATCCCAGACATGTTCAACAGGCAAAGCATCAGTACACTTTGAAGAGCACTTTGGCTGATGTTTGCAGTGTGCAGTCAGGCATTATCTTGCTGGCAAAGGGTATCGAGGACCTCTAAGAAAGAGAGGGTCTATAGCACCTCATCCATGTATTGTTAGATTGTTATAAAGCCTAGAATACGAACCAGAGATAAACATCAATTGTATGCAGTGTGGTATTCTACAAAAGAAGTTGGATTGATTAAACAGAAGCTTGACTAATCTGCAAACATGACTTAGTCCATGTTACTCTAACCCACCACCATTACAAATGGAATTTTCCGAGAAGTCTTAAGAAATGTCATGATGACAGCAATTAACCAACTGGTAATAGTTCTCATCAATATAGGATCATCTAAGATGCCCTTGCAAGACTGTTCTACTTGTCAGTGAATGGGCCTCACTCAGGCCACATCCTTTAAATTTGCTACATTTCCTTGTTTCAATCATCTTTGTTACAGCTGTTTGTGGACATGTCTATGTTAGTGTCAGCTGAGATTTCATGAATAGTTAACTTCCCCTCCTCAGTCCAATCACCATGCCCTTTGTAAAATAGCTGACCAACTAGGATTCTCTGCTATTGCTTCTGAAAGAAGGGTCTAAGAAAAAAAAATCTTCCCTGGCAGAAATAATAGCACAGACATTACCAATTCTGCAGATTCCTTTCCTTATAATCTGTTCAAAATGTCATCCAGAGAATTGGAAATTTCACAAAATTTGTGTTACTCTGACATATCCCTACCTTGAAATTTGAATAATTTTCTGGCTACTCTTTCTTTGAGTTTTATTTTCAATATCACATAATATGTGTGATTCAATAAATCTAAATCACCTCCTTAGTTAAAAAATAATCACATAATTTCATATCAATAATACATACAATACATGTAAAGCAAGAGAAAGATATTTCTCATAAAATATACTTAAGATAATATAGTTTTTAAAAAATTTAAAAAATCTATGATATATATATATATTGCTTTATTTGTCCTTAATTTTTAATTTCTTGACTATCTTATTTCAAGTTGTTTCATTTTTAAGAGTTTTAGCATTATTAAGAAACAATTTTTACAATAGTACAATTTTTACAATACAATGAAAAACAATTTTTACATGTAACTATTTTAAAATTGTCAATGTAACAAAAATAATTTCTTTTATTTAACTTGTGTTCTCTTATATAAAAAAATTATAAGTTTGCATAACAATTTTTTTTGCCCCCCCCTCCAATAAAAATACATTTTAATACATCCAAATGTACACTTTAAAATAGTTTTTAAGTTCTAATGTAACATAAGATGTATCAAAATACATTTGGGATACGACTCACATTTAACATTTTTTCAGCCAAAAATTAAAAAACTTAGCAGCATTTTACAAAGGTACCCTCCTCTCTCTCCAGAGAATTACAGTTATCTTAGAACAAAATACTAGTATTTGAACTCCCCCCCCTTCCTATTCAAATTCCTGCAAAATGCCATTAAAAAGTGTGTTTGGAGAAAAACTACAATGGCTATAAATTGGATTAGAAAAGAAAAAAAAGATAACTCTTCAAGGGACATGAATTTAAAGACCCCACTTCAAAAAATTTGAAATAGAGATGAATAAAAAAGATTACCTTTTACTGTAAGGCCATCGTCTCTGATACCATCTTCAACATTTTTTCTGACTAGATTTTTGACATCTTCTAAGGCATGGGGTTGAAGAGGAGTGTTAAAACAACGACGCTAAAGAAACAAAATAAAAAGCAAATGAACAAAATTTATATAACTATTTCAAATTAAGAACTACAGTAAAAAATTCAAAAATCTGTATGCTTAAAAATTTGTAACAAAAAACAGTCAACCATACTATTTGATAATCATAAATAAGACAAGAATTCCTAAAGGCCTAAAATTCCTTTTGCTTGACAAATTAGTTCAATTAATTAAATATAAGTCATTTGAATCATTTAAAATAATTTTCAGAACAGTTTTACATCAATTATTTATTGGAGCATAAATTTTCAAAAACAAATTTTAACAAAAAGCTGTATTTTTATGGACAGAAAAAAAATTTAAACATAACTTTTAATGGTACTAGAAATTTCATCAGTAGTTTTTAAGAAAATTTAAACAAAAGTATCATATTTAATTCAACTGATTATAAATTAAACAATAAAAATGAATAAGGTAGACAAGTCTTACTTGAAACTGATTCAATTCATAATCATTCAGAATTGCATCATTATCATAATCACAGATCTGTAAAAAGACAAATAAAATTAAATTATTATATATAGTAATTATTAATACAGATAACATTTTTAAAAGAAAAAATTTAAATACTAATTAAAAATAGTATTCCTTAGTACAGAGATGTCAAACACGTGGCCCACAAGTGGCTCCCCAATACACAAGATGCGGTCTGCCGAGACTTCTTTAAAAACTTTTAAACACTCACAATTTTTCCATTTAGAAATTTATTTGATGTCAACTTTTTCAAAAACTTTGTTACCTATTTTTGTTTTAAAAGAAATCCTATTTAAAGTTTTAGATTAAAAATATTTTATTAAAATTCACATTTAATTTTACAATAATACATTAATTTTTATTAAACTTTTAAATGCATTTATGCATATTATTCACTACAGTAAAAGTAAGGTTCATTCTGTGTGTGCTACATTTATTTCTCTCCCTCCATCTCACCTTGGAAGACAACAGAATGACTTCACAGACCCTGATAGATGTTTTTTATAAGTTTAAAAAACATAAGTAGATCAAGAGGGAGTGCAACATTTGTGAATGAAAGTGGACTTTGATTTTTATTCATATTAAACTAAAAGTTCATTTATTAAAAATATTTTTAAAACCTCAAGAATAATGTTAAGAAAAGAGATTAATTGAAGAGGAACATCTTGATTTTCAAGAAAAATGAGAACTGCAATATTTTTGCAACTGAAACTAGAATAAAATAATATGCCTAATATTAAAGAAAACCTTATTTCAGTTGAAAAGGAATACAATCTTAAAAGGCACTATGGCACAAATCACCAAGCTAACTACAAGTATATGAAATAATACGTTTCAAAACCTCTCAAAGAAAATTTTCAAAATGGAAATTCATTTTTCAAAAACAACAAAGAGTATTCACGAAATTTGTTGAAAACGAAACTATTGCTGTAAAATTTATATACTGTAACATTTAATCGCATGCACACACAGATCGAGACAATTTACTGAAGGGGAAATTATACAAGAGTGAATGCTCAATTATAAAGCGGTGGAAGTATTATATCGATTTCAAATTAAAAGTACAAGTCGAAATACTATAGCTAGCAGAGTTGATAAAATAGCCAAGAATTGGAGAAATTTGCATAATTCAACAGTATCAATAGCTGAAGCCTAATCTATTGCAATTGAGGGCCGTGGTAGTTTAGCGGTTAAGGTCATGAACTCGTGGCCTAAGTTGTTGAGTCACGGGTTCGAGTCCTCATGCCACTAAAGACTCACCATGTAGAGGGGCTAACACACGTTAAATCTCTCACGGCTCAAAGTCCTCCTGTTGGCCTAATGTGATAGTTTAGAGAAGGGGTACAGCTCTGATGTCGTTCCCATCACTTGACAGTACGTCAAAGTAACTAGGTTTGTCGCCAATAACCCTTGTGTTGCGTCAGTGAATGAGTGAATATTATCGTCCCACTATTCAGCTACTACGGCTTTGGGCATTGGACCTCATAATTTGAACCATGGTCAAGTGACGAGGACAAAACCTGAGCTGGCACCCATTCTCAAACCACACCAACGGGAGGATGTTTGAGCTTTGAAAGATTTAACATAAATCGCCCTCCTACACAGTGAGTCTTTAGTGGTACCGGGTTCTAACTCAAGACACATTAGCCACAAGTCCATTACCTTGACTACTAAGCTACCGGGGCCACATAAATATGTTCGGTAGCATTGATTTATGAAAGCAACTTTTTCTTTAATGAAAAAACTTAGATCAACATTTATCATCAATTATAAAAATTTCATCAGCTTAATACCTTTAACCAAATTTTGATTAGTTTTGTGTGAAAAGCGATAAAAGCAATATTAAATAGTATTTCTCATAATAACTATTTTGTTTCCTTATAAAAAGTATGAAAAATTTATAGCTTGATTGTAAAACTAACATGGAATATTATACGGTTATGTATGCCGCCCATCTGGTATAGTGACACTGACTGCAGTGCCCTGGTGCCTGGGTTCGAATCCCGGAGAAAGCATGGATGTTTCTGTTGTAATCCTTCTTTCCTTTGTGATGTGTGCTTCATGTTTACTTCTATGTAAGCCCCCATGTGATACTTTGTGGTGCACAGGGTTATAAATGTTCTCAATAATATATATATATGCATGTATATTATAAAACAAATTGAGTTTGACATTGAGTCCAATAAATACATAATATAATCGTTCCAAAAATTGTATTTTATTAATTTTGTTAACATAAAAACATGCAGCCCCCAACTTAATATAAAATAGATCATGTGGCCCACAATATCATCTGAGTTTGACATGCCTGCCTTAATATAACAAAACACTAGTATTTAAAATGCATCTTAACCAGAAAATATTGAACAAAATTTATATTTTCAAACTATAAAAAAAAGTTTTAAGAAGCAATTTTCATATTTAGGCATGAATGATATCAAAAATACATTTAACCCCTTAAAGCCTGAGTTTTGTCCGGAAAAACATGTAAAAAATTATGATTTTTTTTTACAGAAAATGAACACATAGGTATAATGTAAGTTATTTTTTTGCAATTTTAATTGTGGGGGGTGAGGAGTGACTAGAGAGCAGAGGGGTGGAGTAAAAGTTATAAAAAATTATTATACAAACAGAGTGTAAAAATGATTTGATTACATGTTTACTTTGAATTTCAAAATATTAAAATCCATTTGTTATAAACATACAAATACAAGCATAAGAATGGCGAAAAATTCAGTTTGGTATGATATATCATGAAGCATGATACGGCACAAAGTCCAACATTACAGTTCCTACAATAGTTTCTTACCTTATTTTTTTATTTCTCTCATCTTTTACTGCAACAAATGGCACTATTTCTACAAGGGGTCACTTCCTTTTCTTTCATTATCTAGCCTACCTATTTTTACTAGAATGGATCTCAGACAGACGTTAAAAATAAAATGCGAGATATAAGAATGCCTGTGTGAGACATGGGCATGTGCAAATTTTCCGGTAACTTTCACTGTATCAGACACAAGCAAATGCATTAAGGGGTTAAATAATTTTTTCCTAATATCAAAGTATAATCAAATAAAATGAAATCTCAATAAAAAAATATTTTTGACTTAGATAAAAACAAATATAAATTTATCAATGTACAAATTGAAATAGAAAATAAAATGTGCATGCCATTAATTGACAGTGATTTTGTAAAACATTTCAGACATACAAATACTTGTAATAATATATATATAAAGATACTAAATTAAAAATAGCCATTACCTTAAATATCCTTGTTAATGCTTTTTTACACTTTTCAGTCAACTGCAAAAATTTAAAGATACATTATTTAAATCTCCTACATACATCACTAATAAGCATACATTACCAAATAATTGTTATAAACTCACATCTCTAGTTTCTGTCACATATAAAGGTGTGGTTGGATGTAGCACAGCTTTCTGAGCATAATAAAATAACTCTGAAATGTTTTTTAAAGTCTTTGCTGAACACTGTAAGAAAAAATTGCATTATTATATATATTTCCAAAAATGTGAAGCAAAATTTAAAGCTATCTGAAAACACATCTAGTAAACATAAGTATAATTACACTTAAGTTTATAATTTCACATAATAAAAAGTTGAAAAAGACCCATGTCTTTTTCCCGAATGGACCTTCCCTCTCCCACCATATATATACCAACTTAGCATTCACCTTGGAGCACCCAATAGAGCCACATTCTAACAACTATTCACTGCCAATGGAAACACTATTGCATCATTTATACTCTGCAACATGAAGAAGCAAGATTGCACTCCCCTACCCTTCATTCTCTATTCAGACAATCACAGTTCTTTACTAATATGAACTATCTTTCCAGACTATTTTACAAAAAGAACACTCCAATCATAAATGATCAACATCACAATTGCCTGGATTCGAGATTCACAACTCAAGCACCCACTGATGTTTTTAATTTTTACCAATACAAGGAAAGCAGTAATTAATAAAATTATTTTAGTCAAAATGAATATATTTACATGATCACTAAATATTATTATGAAATAAAAGATAGCTCTATATTTTTCTCTTAATATATACATGCATAGATGCAAAAATTAATAAATTGGAGATATTATAAATTACATACAAATGAAATTAAAGAATTGGGACAAGAAATAGTGAATATATATACACAGATAAGGAGAAAATGCTGTCATCAGCAGTAATTAATTCTGTTGTAATAAATTTTACACGTGTACTAAAAATAATAAATACTAATAAGACAAAGAAAATTAGTTAACATATAAAAAAAAGAGGATTTAAAAGATGTCAAGAAAAAATATATAAATTTTTTTTTTAAAATTAAGTATTAACCAATATTTGTTTTAATAAATTTCATTACTATAGTTCAGGAAAGAAATATCAAAACTTCAGTTTTACTCAACGATAAAAGAGGAGTTTCTTTAAAAATTAAACAATATAATCACAAAAATTCAAATGATTTTGAATTCTATTTATTAAAAAGAACATACTCACTTCAACACATGATTCAATTTCAGCATATTGATTCATTATTGGAAGAATAATCTGAAAAGTATTTTGGATTGTATTAAAATAAAATTGTTGAAGAACTAAATTACTATAAAGTATTTGCAATAACCATTCAAACATTATTACAAGCTCAAAAGTAAAAATAATAAAAATTTTCACTGTGTTACAAATTTTAAAAAACTACAAATATATTGCACTAGAGAAAATTACTTACTTCAAGTGAACTATATTCCACTAAATCTACTTTATTTCCAACAAGCACTATAGGAACTAAATGATTTTCACCAAGCTGCTCTTGTATGAAAGGTAACCAATAAGTTGTTATCTAAAATATATAAACAAAATTAATTAAAAAATTAAATTTCCAAAAAAATTAAGTTTTAAAAATTAATATATTTTTTTTATAAAAAATATATCTTACTATGAAATATATCTTATCATAATGAAATCAATTAAACGTGTAAAAAGGCTACACAATGAGTATTTTTTTAAGGGTGTTCAAGAAAAAAAAAATCCAAAGTAATTCTTTCATATAATTTTTCATTGAAAATTTATTTTTTCTTCAAAGTTTAAGAAAGAATAAACAAGTAATATAAAAACTATTAATTCTCACAGAGATAAATGCAAAAAGAACATTAAGATTAAAAATTTAATAAAAAATATACCTTGTCTATGGTATCGTCATCATCTACAGCATAAACTATACAAATTACATTAGCCTAAAAGAAAGACAATTTCATTAAATACTAAAAATCTATCAACAAGAATACTTCAACAAATTTATTTTACAAATAAAATAAAACACTATTATAACATAATTTTAAATAAATGCCTTTTCTTAAATTTATTGTTAAAAATAAAAAATTTGTTGTGGCAACCTGCGAATTTCAACTAATAAAAGATAAGACTCAACCTGGTTGTTTAAGACAGTATACGAACCAATTTTTTAAAGCATTCAAACTTACTATTTTCAAGTCCACAGACCTGGTATTGTTATGACTGGCAGCCAATCCTAAAGAAATAACCATTTGGGTCAAAAGGTAGTATGATTGAATCCGTCAGCCACCTGAAAGCGATCTAGGTCAACTGATCGAAGCAGAGGCAACTCTGAAACCAAATCCAAAATGACAGTGCAGTCAATTATAATCTCTATGCTGATTCTATTTAAAACTCATTCCCCCAAAAAGGTAATGGCACATGCATGGCATAGAACTGCCATCTCAACCAGAGACTGCCAACTACATGAACAGAAAGAGTTCTAAAAATTATGATCAATAAAAAAATTAAAAAAATAATAGCTAGAAGAAAAAAATTTTCTAAAAAAAATATATCACTGAGAAAGTTCCTCAACTAAACAACTTTCTTCTCCAGGAAAGGAGGAGAAACTTCTCCAGAGAATCATAACAAGCAAAAGAGAGTAAAAGTGCATTATCACTGGCTGAATAAAAATTCATTTTCAGATTGTCACAAGTCTCACGACAAGTGCAGGTTTTTGAACATGTAGGCAGTCGGATCAAATTACAAAGCTATCCAAAAGTTATCAAAGTCAACAGAAAGCTGCTAAGATAGTTAACCATTACCTGTTAATCATTATCAGCAGCTGTTATAGAGAGCATGGCATTCTTTTAATTATAATATATAGTTACAGCTTTTCTAATAAAACATTATGAAAAAATATATATAAAATTATGAAAAACTTAAATGTAAATTATGCATTAACTCCTGATGGAAAGGAAATTGCTTATTATACTAATTTAGTCACAAGGAAAAATACTACTAACCTTGTGAATTTCAACTATTAGGGATTCTTCACCTTGTTCTTGTGCTATAAGTTTTTGAAAAATAACTCAAGTTTTATATATGCATAAATATATAAACCACTAAATGTTACATAACATTAAAAATGATTCAAATTTTTTTAAAAAAAATATTTATTTGTATCACATTATAGTAAGAAAGATAAATATTCCAATGGTACTTAATGCTGTGATGCAGCATTTTGAGTTGCATTAACTGTAACCCCCCCCCCAAACCTTAAAATTCCCAAATTAAAAACGGAACTAGTTTGACATCATGGGGCAAGACGCCAAGCACCGCTTGTTGTCGCTGGAATGGAATCCAAGATGGCGGCTTAGCGGTTTCAAATCATCAGGAAGTTAATTTTAAAGAATTGCTTTGAAAAACATTGAAATATATTTCAAATGAAGAATATAGGAAGAGAATGAGAATAACCAAGATCAATCAATAAATAATGAATATCAGTATAATATAATAAAAAGGTACATGTACTACTAATAATATTATGCAGCATATAATAATAGTTTAGTAGAATAATCACCGTATTGTAATATAATAAAAATTAATCATACGAATACTCATAACATAATAATTATAAATAAATAACATATGTAATATTTATAAATAAATATAATAAAAACAATTATTATAAATAACTAATATTAACACATATAATAATTGTATTTTCATATATTAAAAATATAATTCAAATGCAATGAAAATGGTTAAATTTTTAAAAATAGATTTTTAAAGAATTAAAATTGTCTGAAATTAATATAAAAATTAATTCTAATATACGTTTTCCCCATGGCAACTACATCCCCAGATGATAAAAATATCAAGGTAGCCAACGATATTGTAATGTTACTGCCCATCTTGGCGAACATAAACAACTTGGCGCCTTGCCCCGTGATATCAAACTAGCACAAAACATTTTAATGAACATTGCAAAACAATATTTTGAAATATTAGCACAAAAATTTACCATGAAACACTTTACTATTAATAATATATCAAAAACTTAAATTTATAATTATCATAAATATTAACCCTCTTAGCGGTTTGAACGTCTTTTTCCGCACGTCTAGAGATGCTTCGAAAACGCACCACACGTCTTTTTCTGACTTCAAGAGAGTGCTTCAAAAGCGGGTAGGCTGTGTTTTTCTGAAATCCTTTCCCCTCTTTTATGGTTTAACACCATGAAAGATAATTAGGGAGGGTTGGGACGACACAATGGTCACTGACAGGAAGTTTTATGGCTCTCGGGGAACCCTGTGTTTTGACCCTGAAGCAATCGTAAAAAGGTTGGGAAAAATTTCTTTAGATTCCTTAGTGAACGAACTATAAGTTAGTGTTTGTAATTTAACTTCATTTGAGATATTATTGCGTTTGAATTAAATAAATTCTTTTTGTACTTTTAGCAATTTAACTTTTTTTTCCAAGTTTTGAAAAATGTTCCAACGTATAAATAAAATATTATATAACTCACTTTTGATTTTATATTAATTTGAAGTTTTAATAAGTTGGGACTGTAATCTGCTATTTTATATAGTTGAACAAATAACTTTTTAAGTATATTCTCTTTGCTTGATTAACTCGTATTATTTTCTTCATCTTAAAAAGATGAAACGGAAAATTAAGTTTTTAAAATATATAAATCTCTATATAATATCTAGAACTATATTTAATTGCTTCATTTTTCTTCTCTTAACCAATGTTTTCAGTTTTTAAACCATGATTATTTCATTATAAGGTGTCAAAAAAGTTAATAAGAAACCGAACGCTTCAAAATTTAAAACCTTTTAAACTTTCCAACTACTAAAAATGAATAATTTTTAAACTTTTGCATCAAATTATTTGTAAAAAATTCTTACGCTTTCATAAAAATAATAATGGAAAAACTAATTCAGATCCATTATTTTTTTTTTAATTTTAAAGCCAGATGTTCAGGGCGCGTATTGTTACAATACACCAAATTATATTTGAATTAAAAAAAAATGCTTGAGTTTCAGTTTACTTCAGAGAAAACATGAATGAGGGGTTTTTTATACCGATTCAAATTTTTAACCTTGAATATTTGAATAAATAGTAATTAAAAATATTCGGATACATTTACAGTTGACATTTACGCATATAAATAAATATAAAGATCAATTTTAAATTTTTTTAAACGTATTTGTTTATGCAAAATTTCTAAATATTTATTTTTTTAAAGCTAACTGAAGAACAAGTAATTAAAATCTGGATATCTATTATAATTAACATTCAGAAAATATCCAGATTTTCATACAAAACTAGGAATTTTATATTAGAAATTGTATTTGAAATTTCAGAAAAAAATATTTATGTATCGTGGACATACTCAGTTAAAAATTATTTACCATAAGTACTAACAATTCTTCGAATAAAATATTAAATTAAAATTTTAACATAAGAATCTTAAGCATTTTAATGCATTTCGTAAATTTCATACAATTCGGTTAAAACTGTATGTTAAGAGCAAAAGTTATGCTGAAACATTTGACGAATATACAATAAATTTTTAAGTAGAAGCAATACTGAGAAACTAAAACACAGGAATGGAAAATTATGATCATATCTACAAGAGTTTTTAAAATTCAGAAAATCTCTGCGTTAAGTTATACTTAATATTAATTAAAAAGTCAACATAAATGTAATGTAATGTTTGAAGACGCATTCATGTACTATTAAAAAAATTATAAAGGGCATTGTTGCGAATGTTAAGAATTTCATATAATTTTAAATTCAGATTTTAACAGATTGACGTAGAAGAAAAAAACGAACATCTAACATACAGGATGCAGTCTGCAATACATAACCTTGATAAACAGAAGACGGCATTTTCACTTGCTAGAGCAGAGCTGGTTTAGGTAGGGGTGAGCTGGGCAAAAAGTGAGGGCCCAGCGGCTTTGACGGGTGCCGCACAAGAAATTGCAGTTTTCAGGAAAAATTATAATAATTACAAAAATAAGTCTTGCAGTTTTTTCATACATTTTTATTAACACGAATTGGGGAATTGATTTCCAATATACTTTGTTGTGTTTCACAATATTTAAGCCCCTCAGGGGGCTCACCTTTTTTAGGTGAGTACGGGTGTCACAATCCCGAGGTGCCCTAGTGATCTTTTCCTTTTCCAACGGGGTTTACTGACTTTGGCAAACACAGGCTTCACGAACCCGGGGTACCCTAGTGATCCTTTTCTATTTTCGACCCTCTTTCTTGTCATTCAATTCATTCTTTCTTTCTCTCTTCCCGTCTAGACCACAGATATTAAAACAAATGTTTGGCGCAGTATAGCCGAAATCGGCTCTTGCGCCAATAAACCCCAAAATCACTCACTCACTCACAATATTTAAGGTAACAAACCATAGTCCTTCAGATATATTTGTTCTACTTTTCATAAGCCGTACTCCTATTAAAACTTGTGCTTCCGAAATACACCTTTTGTAATCTTAAGAAATTATATAAACTATAACGGTTAATTTTAATTTATGCAAATTATTAAATGTTCCTATTTAGCCATTTCCGTCCAAACAGTTTACATGAAAAAAATATTCGGATTCACCCATTCATTAGGAAATTGTATGATTCCAGCAGTAAGTTTTATTTTTTACCGAATAGGATTGCGTCACTTCGGGGATACCTCTAACAGAAACGTTTATATGCTATCGATTGCAAATTAAACATTTTCCCTTCAATTGTGTTTATTTCAGGAGGATCTTTGATTTATTTTATTCATACTATACAAGATTTAAATAAATTACTTTTTTCTTGTCAAACGTATTTGCTTAATAATATATATATTTGCGTATTATATTAAAATTTTGAACTACCCAAAATTATATGTTTTTGTTCCTCTAAAAACTCTTAGTATTTTAGAAATGGTCTTACAATCCGTGTACGGTTTATATGTTCTAAAATGAAAAATATATTTTTATAACTGAATTTTTGTGCCTCGTTTATAAAAATAAAATATTGCTTTGGGCTATAGCTTATAAATGTACTTAAATAAGTGGTGGAACAGTATTTTCACATAATATGAATATTTTTGACTGGAGTAAGTCAGATATTTATATTTCAGTTTCTTTACAATTTGAATAAAAGTTGTAAGCAACTTTATGAAGAGGATATTGAGTATAAACTCCTTGGCTATCTAAAAGTAAAATGTTTTATTTTGATACCCCACAGCTCACATTCTAAAATAAGACTCATTTACAATCATATGATCAGCTTTGGTGATATTTAAATTTTCAAAAATACTCTACATGTACGAAAACATTCTTTCAAAACCATACATCACATCTCATTCTCTGTCTTCTCCACAGCAGGCATTATTTTTTTATACTCAAAAAATTGAATACAGCATTTACGAATGTTATTTTTTTAAAAAAAATTAATATGAATACACTGCGGAATTGTCGGTTAGCTTCACTGAGCAAAATTGTTTTAAGTGTACTGTTTTAAAAGACAAAATTAATTGGGAGAAGTTTTTCTCTCATTAGAATTTGTAATGATTGAATTAGGTGAAAGTTGTATTTATCGGTGAATTTTCCGTTTAACACTAAAGAAACAGAAAAATAAAAATTAAATTTTAATAGAAAATGGTTAGAAATACTTTTACATTTTGAAGAAAAATATATTCCCATTAAAATAAAAAGAAAAAATTTGACTAAATTTGCTTTTTGCTCCGTCACAAATGCCTATGTAAAGAAGGTATTTTTGCTTAGTACAAGTTGTTTGACTATGAAATAAAATTTAGATTTTTTCCGAAAAATTAATTTAACATAAAAACATCATTTATAGGATTAAAATATATATAAATTAAAAGTATTGAAATCCCTCTTTATGTTACTTTAAATTTAAAATATAATTGAATAGAGGAAGATTGATTTCATTTCATAAACATAATCGTCGTATGTAACGATACTTCATTTATTCTCTTATTGTTTAAAAAGAGAGAGAGAGATGGTCACTTTTACTCTTTTTTACATAGTTACTTTTTAAAAAACATTACGATGTATTTTTGTTTTCTTAGTCTCATATTCCACAATAAATACAAGGTACTTTTTCCGGGCTTAAATCGTTAGTCCAAAATAGTTTATTTTTCTTAAATTAATTTTTTTAAATTTTGTTTTGTTTAAAATAAACAAGTATTTTTCAACTTTTGTAACAAGTTTCTTTCTTTCGAGTTTTTATTTTTTTTACTCTTCACTTTTATTGTGACTTAACCGATCAAACAACCACGTGGACCCGCTTTTTCCACCCAAAATTCGTACAAGGCAACGTCACAGCTGTGAACGAGTTTTCTCCCGGTTTTAAAGCAACAAAGAGGTCGAACTGAGTAATAAAATCTTCCCCTGTAGACCTCCCGCTAACTTTAAAGGGGAAAGGAATTAAATGTGTTGCACTTTTGAAGGAATTCTCAAAAAAGAAGTAAATGCTTTCGGAATGATTTTTCAGGACAAGGACGAACACTCAGAGGGTTAATAATTATTTTCAAGTGTTACATTCAAAAAGTTATTTTCTACAAAAGTATTTAACAGGCAAATACAAATGTTTTGTTAGTTAAGTTGGTTTTAATATATGATAACCTTCTGATATGTTTAAATGAGAAGCTGTTAAAATACTTTTAAACATATGCTAAAAAAGTATACTTTCAGCACAATTAGAATTAATTCATAAATATTGAGATTCATGTAATTTCAATGACATCAGAAAATACATGCATAAATTCATACTGCTTTTCTTTTACATAATAAAAATATTGTAATAAATAAATTACCACATTCTATATTAATCAAAATCTAATTACAGTAAAATCTGGCATATAAAGTGCACTTTTAATACAAAAAATAAGGCGGAAATTTATGGGTGGGTGTTATACACTGGATTAAAAACTGAGAATTTTAAAAATAAAAAAAGATGAGCATAGAAAAAAATTAAGACTTCTACATATATCGAAATACGGTTTCTATAAAAAAACTGACATTCCTTATGAACTTAAAGGGTTGTAGCTCTAGAAGTATGCAATTTTTTTCTAAAGCTTAGAATAATACATCGAACAAATGACTTCAAAATAAAAGTATAGTGCACATACATTTCAGGTTTCTTCATATAAAAGGGGGTGTGCATTATACAGTGAATACACCTAAGAACTAAAAATTGCAGCTGGAAAGTACAGGTGCACATTATGCAACCGATTTTGTGGTAAACAAAATCGGGTTAAGTGACCAGCATTTAGAATATTAATATCAATTCAGTTATAATATAAGTTTCAAGAAATGTGAATTTTCTACATGATTTCAGCTTCTTATAAAAGAAAATAAAATCTTTTCTTTGAAAAACTAAACTTTTTAAAAGAAAATTGAGATTATTATTTGACTAGCCAATCCTTCATGGATCTTCAGTTGATTTTAAAGGACCTTAGAATGTGTGATTGCAGTCTTTTTTGGAACATCTTTCTCTTCATTATTTGATATGTCTTCACCCCTTCCACTTATGAAAGAAATACTTTTATTACTCTTAAAATGTGACTAATACAAAATGGTTGAAAGTACAGATCTCAACCAATCAGAAGATTTTAATAATAAGCTCTGACAAAAAAAATAAGAATTTTTTTTTTTAGGATATTTCATAAAATAAATAAGAATTATGATTTAATAATGACAAGGAAGGATATTACAATTGTATATTGTGGAGCTATATATACTAAAATCATGAGTTACAGAGACATACATGTCAGTAAACAGCATGTTAAAAGTAATCTGACAGTAGTTGCAAAAAAAAAAAAGGGGGGGGGGGGAGACATTTCTGATACTTGTTAAACATTTCGTCAATAAAATACCTACATGGTCAACCTACATGCCAAATAAAAACATCAAAAAGCAAGTAATTGTCAAATGCAGTTATAATTAATACATTAGGTGCAATCTTTAAAAACTCTCTCATAAAAGAATATAAAGATCCAGCTTACAAGAATAATCTACAATATTTGTTGGGACTTTCTCAGGAGTTACATCAGCTGGAATAGTGATTTCTTCAGCACGAGGGGGGACTTCTTCAGGGAATTCTTCACTCACTAAGGATAATATTAGTGAGGTTTTACCTACCCCAGCTAAAAAAGAAATCATTAGATATGTTATAAAAATTGAAGAATAAAATACAACATTAAAAACAGAAACTGTCATGTAAAAATAATGAAAATTTAATCACAGGAAAGAAAATTATTACCACAAAATTTTGGTATTTGCATATTATACTGTCCACCGATTTCGCCAAACAAAAAGACATCACCAATTCAAAAAATGTTGCCAAATACTGTCATCGTTGTTATTAATAATGTGTTTGAACATGTGTGAAAATAGTTTTTACTATTGGTTGTATATTGCAGTATTCGGCAATGTCTTTTGATTCAATAGAATTAGTCAATAGTATAATACACAAGTACCAAAATTTTATTTTGAAACAAACACAAATCAAATTATTAACTACGATCTATAGGAAAAATAATCAAAACTTCAAATATAATAAAATCTTGAAAGTTGCCTTTTAACTACTAAAAGTTTCAAATTGTTTAACATAACATTTGGTACAATGTTTCAGAGAAATGACATTAATCATGCATTCTTACCAAGAATATGAAAAAAGTTCAAAAGCAAAATGTACCAGGTAATGAATTCAAATAAAGTAAATATTTTACTCTGGTATGGGAAAATATTTTTATTTCTGGGTATGATAAAGTTGACTTATTAATATAAGGCAACTTTATCATACCCAGAAATAAAAAAAAATTTGAATTTAGTTCAGACAGGTGGTAAGAAATCAGAATTATCTTTCAGAATTGCTGAAAACTTTTCAGTGCGGCAATGATGAATGTAGGCAAAGATTCTTATTATCATTATTGCAATATTATTTTGAGCCATACCTAAATTCATTTAGGCAAGACTCTAAATAATATTGAGCAGTACAATGGTAGTATTTGTTGCATCATTTAGCATTGCTAATTTAATCCCACAAATTTTTTACCTTTTGAATAAAAAATTCAGCATCACAAAATATTCAAAAAAAGAAAAATTAATCCTTCATGAAATTTAGTACTTTTTGTATATATTAAGATTCCACATTTTCATCAGCTAAATATATAAAACAACACATTTTAAAATATAAATTTTTATATCTGTTGTAAAATATAAACATTCATATAACAATGGTTTGCAAGGAATTAAAATATTTCAAAACTTCTTTTTAAGACTATTTGGATACTTATGTATTATTGCAACCTATTGATGACATTTTCTGAAATGAAGCACCTGGTTGCCAATTCAGCGTGTACAACACATAGGAAATCAGGGTTATCAACTTGGCGAGTTATTAATAGAGTTGGCGATAGTTGCAATAATATGCAAGTACCATTAATTATTACAGGGGTATACATGCTATTTTAATTTGATCAATTTAAGAAACATAACATGATTTTTCTTAGTAGAAAAATATATTTAAATAATTTGGAAAATTTTAAACCTAATTAACATGTTTGTAATCTCAGAAATGGAACAGATTTACTGTACGGTCACCCTTGGCGCGATTTTTTAAAATTGGCGATAAATCTTTTTATATGGCAACCCCCATCCGACCCGACAAGTAATTACAGTAACCCTATTGGACAACAGAATGTAGCTGCCATTATTTAAATTTTCGTTTGACCACGTTGCACTTGTGCTTTTTTAGTCTTCAGCTACCGCGTTCTTTTCGTGAAATTTTTGTGATGTCTGTTGTATGGGGTATGTCTGAGGTAAGTGCGAGAAGGTTTTGTGAGAATGATGTTATGTGGTATGATGAGAATGTTAATTTAAGGTATTTGTATGGATTAGAAAAGGGAAGGAAACATTTGAATTTTGTATGAAAGCGGGTTTCATTGCGGATAGATATGAGTGTTGTAAATGTGGTAAAAATATGAAATTGGTTGAAAGGCACGATATAAGTGGAGGTGTAAATCTAAGGTGAAAGGACAAATGCATGACGTCAAAAGGAGTGTGAGAAAGGTTTCTCTTTTTTAATTGAGTCGAATGACATCGAATGAGATTTTAGTTCAGGTTTATTTGTGGGTGAGTCAAAGTAATTTTGATTTTAATATGAAAGAGAGTAAATGTTCTTCTAAGACTGATTATCGTTTTCAGTGATTTGGTCGCCATTTTTTTTGCACAGGCAACATTTTCACTACGCTGTTTTCTTTAAATCTCATTCATAGAAGAAGTCGCCATTTTGGCGACTTTTGGCGAGATTTTGAAAAAGTCGCCAAGAGTGACCGTACAGTAAATGTTCACCTCAGAAATATTTTCAGAACAGTTATTAATTTTTAATACCTTATATTTATGATAAATTATATTTTCCAAAGTTATAGCTCCAACATATCTCACGTGAAGTGTGGTTATACAGAACAAGTGCATGACAACAGTAAATCATATGTGATTATGGTTAAGAAAATGTAAACACAGTGCATTCTATTTTGCAGCCAGTAAAAACACAAAGCTAAGATTATGGGTAACTCAAGGCTTTGCATGCTCACATTTAACAAGATATGCAAGTTTACAATATTTCTTAATTTGGCAGCTTTCCATACTCAATATCTGCCAACATAAGGTTTTGAGATTTGTTCCAAGTATTATTTTGCAACAAATCCACAGGATCAACAAGTGGGTCAATACAGCAACAAGGTTGAATCCTAGCACCACCCACTTATGTTGCCAAACTTTTTTGGCGGCAAATATTTGGCAATAAAGTTTACAATTTGACAACCCTGCAAAATTTAGAGAAATAGCAACCCTATTCAGACCGGATTTCTTTTCAGTTTTTCATAATCTAGACAGCGGTCATTTTCTCTTCAATGGTCATCTTGGGTGTGAGAGATTTTTCTAGAAAGCTGAAAATGAAGGAATGATTGGATTTTTTTTTTCGAATGAGAAAACTGCTGAAAGAAAGTTTGTTAAAGTGAAAAGGAGATGTGTTGATAAATTCAATTTGGACACTGTTTTTTCTCATGCATCTTAGAAGCAACGGTTTTTCTGTTTTCTTCTTAAGCCATTTTGGAAACCATGTTTTTTTTTTTGAAGCTCGATGAATGGATATTTTTTCTTTTGAATGAAAGAGGCACAAAACAAATAATTGCTTTGTGAATGATTGAAAATATCTCGGTATGGATGTCCAAAATATGAAAATAACTTGTGTTTGAGAGAAATGGAGATCGTTAGTTCATCCGCCTGAAGCATTCATATTGGATTTTTTCTCCCACTGTTGCGTTTTAGAAGCAATGATTTTTCAGTTTTTCTTGTATAAGCCGTTTTAAAAACCATGTTTTCTTTGTAAAAACATGATGAATGGATTTTCTTCTGAATAAAAGGCAAGAAAGTAATGATTGTTTTTTGTATGAATGAAGGATTGGTAGAATCTTGGTATGGATGTCTGAAAATTGAAAAGAATTTGCATTTAATTTCTTATTTGATTTTTCCTATGTTGTCCATTTTAGAAACCACGTCTTTTCGACGTTTTTTGTTTCTTGACGCCACTTTGAAAACTGTGTTTTCCCCTTTTGTTTACCTCTCTGACGCCATTTTGAAAAATGCGTTTTTTTTCCCTTGCCACCATTTGGTTAAAAACTCCAAATACAGCAGTGGGCTGTGCTATTATTTTACCCAACAACAAATATATGAGAGATATATAAAGGGATCAATTTTTATATCAAAAAGAATAATGATGGAAATTGCCCACTCCCGAAAAATTGCTTATTATAGTAAATTATACAAAATAATAAGTGAATGAAATAAAAAAAAATTAATACAAATTAATCGTTTTTAAAAAATTTTAATTATTTAAAATTTGAGAAATATTTCATTAAAAAATATCACAGAAAAAAAATTAAATTAATTCCAATAAAGATTTTAGTCTAAATTTTCATTATTAGATTGAACAAAACATATCAGACGAATAGTTAAAAAACCATATCCTATACAACTTTAAATTTCATAATCATATCTAACTATACATATATATTCTAATATAATAAAAATTATTATATAAATAAAGAATCTAAGTTAATAAATTAACTCAAAGCACAAATTATAAATAACCTTAAAACAGTCTAAAAAAACACATAGGTCTTTTCTCAAATGATATAGGATCTCATGATAAAGAAAGAAACAGAAAATAAGTGAAAGCAAAGAAGACAAAAAAGATTATGTGTGAATAAATTTCATCCAAGTAACAATTACAATTTTTAAAAAAATACTTGAAAAATAAAAATTTTCCCAATAAGATTATGTTTGAAATTAGTAACATGAAAACTAATTATTTACTGATAATTTTTAAGTCATTTTAAGATAAATCATAATTTTAATAACAAATTATACTAGTTATAAGAAAATCCAAAACAGAGAAAATTCATACTTTTCTTAGATACTTTGAAAAACATTTTGTTAAAATTTCAATGCAATATCTACAAATAATGCAGCTGCTCGTTATTTTTTATGTTACTAACTGCTGATTTAATAGTAAATTTTGAAATTGATGTATAAAAACTAAATATTATTTTTATCTGTATTTGGAAAGTGGATCAAAGTTTGGAAATAGTTTTTTTTAGTTATAAACAGGACATTAACTTTTAAAACCAGAAAATTCTATTTTAACGATCTAAGAAACAACTGGAATAAATGGGAGAAATGAACAAATATTTATAATAGATCAATGACATATTGCAAATTTGTAAAGAATTAAGACATCACTTACGTTCTCCAAGTAATAGAATTCTAACTTCTTTTCTCCCATTTCTTGGCCCCATGCTGAAGTCTGGAATGTATATAATAAACATAGTGGTCAGATTTCATAAAACTGAATTCCACTAATAAGAAAATAAAACTATTTGTCCAATCCAAAACATTAAATATTTCTTAAGAATTAATAAGATACTGGCAAGTACGTTGAGTTGGGTCTAAAACTTAATAAATTAGACAAACTTTTACCTTTTCTTTTTAAAATTTTGATGTGCGTTCAATGGGATGATAATTTTTTCACAAAATATAAAAATAAAATTATATGTGTAACATTATTAAAATTTGCTTGTATAATGTACATTTCACCCGGAAGAATAAGTACAGGGCGTTCATAGTTTCCAATACTTTAAAGTTCGATCACTTATCATAAGAATCCAATGTAGAGTTGCTTTTTAATGAAAAATACAAACAAATAATGCTAAATTCTAAAGTACTCAGACCACACGCACACATTGAAGAAACACAACCATCTATTACACAAACAGCCGGCCATTATGAAAGGAAGTGAAATGAATCATAAGCAGTTCTTTGACATTGCCGCAGATATTTATTAAAAATATGCATATCACAGTATTACTTTTTGGAAGCAAAAATATTTTGCATATTAATGTACACTTGAAAATAATTTCTGAAAATTGTCTCTTTATTAATTTTACTCATCAAAATAATTTCTTGATTTACATGTTTTAACTTGAAAATTCTCTCGTCATAAAAATTTGCTGTTCAATAGATTTAAAAATGGCAACAACAACTTTTATTCTTTTTTGATATTTCCGGGAGTTTTGATTTCTGATGGACTTTCATGCATTGTATTATCACAGTTTAAATTAGTCTATTTTTGTAAAATGTCGTGGAACAAAAGATTTATAGAGAACAGGGGAATTCGAAATATGTGTCGAAAAAGTATGATCTGTACAATATAAATACATATTAAAACATCTGCAATTATGTAGATCTTAGAAACTATATTGAAAAAATGTGTTAAACGAAATTCTTTGATGAGGACCACAGAATTTTTTTTAGAGCTATTACAATAAACACTTCATAATTATAATTATTACTAAAATTATTTTTCAATAAAAATAACTTCATTAAAAAAATTTCTAACATTATTTTGAATATCATGTTTTAATAAATATTTTAAAACTCTAAATTTTCAATGTTACTTTTTATTTAAAGTATCAATTACTTCTCTGTTAAAACCTTTAAAATTTTATTTCAATACTAATCATTGGCTAAAATTTTAAAATACACAAGTAGACTTTTAACATAATACTGAGTTATTTTGTTTTGAAGAAAAGGGATTGTATAAAAATTATTTTATTATCTATTTCTGTTTAAATATCTAAAGGCTATATACATATATTTACTCCTAATCATAACATTTAAAAATCATTTAAGAATAACAGAAATATAAATGTTTTAAAAACTATTTGTGTATAAGATTTGAAAATTCCATATTTTCTCACTACGATATCATAAAACTAGGGCTGTTGAAAATAAACTGTCAAAAGATTTAATGTAAGTAATGCAATTTTGCAGTGAGATAAAGAACTTTATATATATATACATATATTCAAACACATATATAATCTTTTTTGGCAACTAAGTAATTTTCAATGATTTTGTAAAAAAATATAATTAACATAATATTGTCACTACACTTAAAAAACTGACACATTTCTCTCTCTATATATAAATATTTAATTTCAAAGAATTTTTCTTTAAAATCATATATTGTTATGTACTATTGCATATAACTTTTATTTATTAAAACATCAAATAAATGTTTCATTCAAAATCCAGTCATATTAATTTATCAAACAATTATATATAAAAAAAAAATTAGATTTACGTATTATCACAACCTATTGGGGACATTATATCAAACAAAGCACATGGATGCCCATTCAGCATGTACAATACATAGGAAATCAGGGTTGCCAACTTGGCGAATTATTAATAGAGTTGGCGATTGTTGTGATAATACGTAAGTACCAAAAGATTTATATATTTTTGACATTTATAATCTATTTTTAACATGTAAAATATATTTCATTGCTGAGAACTATAAAGCTTACCTGCATAATAAATATGAATTGACATAATCTCTTTTCCCTTGCTCTTTTCAGAAATCATGGATGACATTCTTATACCTCTGAAAAGACAAAATGAATGGAAACTATTGATTGTCGATGATTTTTCAATGAAAATTCTTACTTTATGTTTCAAGACATACGAAGTGATGGCTTGTAATATTGCATGTATGTTAATCTTTTGGATGTTGTCAAGATTTACAATAAATGGATGTCCTTATAATTTTTATATTTCTTTTTTTCAAAAATTTGTATAATCTTAGATTATTTACTATGTATTAAATTTTCATATTACTTTGTTAATACTACTCTATGTGAGAATTTTCTTAAAATTTAAAATTTTCAGTAAAATTAATAACTGTATAATTTATTCACTAACCACTTCTTTTTCTTTCAGAAATATATTTCTATTTTTAAGAGACTGGTTTATAAAAAGCATTCTAAAAAAAGGGAATATTTTTGAAATTTTACCCAGTAGAATATAAATATGCTTTTATGATTATAGATATCTATTATTAGCACTTTATAAGTAAAAATTGAAATAACTGTTTTCTATTCACTTTTAATTAATTTTTTATGAAATGAAAATTTGTACCGTCGTTCTTTTTATTGTTAATATAAAACTTCTTTTAAATATTCTAAGGAATTTTTTTCTGTAGTGATTGAATATATAGAAGATATAAGAGAACAAATGCCCTTTCTTCCTGCTCTATATATTCTGACTCCATCAATACAGGTAATTTCTAAATAATTAAAGATAATTGAAAATATCATTGAAAATAAATATGCATTAATGTTTATTTTATTAATGTTGTACAACTTTCTTTTTAGTTACATTTTTCTAATTAACAAATTAAAATTTCTTGTTTTATGCATAAAACTAATAATTAAGTAATAGTTTTCCTCATTTTGAACTTAATTAATTTACATGCATAGAAATTTTTATTTTTACATTAAAAAAAATATTTTTTAAGTACATAACCCTGAATTGTATATTTCTTATGAAAAATAAAAATGTGAAAGTATGAGACACGATGCCACAAAATTTGAAATTACTAAAAGTATTCTATTTACCATTTAAAGGGCTATGAAATAATAAAACCAGATAAAACTTGATTTTTAGCATAGCGAGTTTACTAAGTTATGTAATCAGTAAAGATACGTTTTAATTACTTAAGCAAAAAGCTCTGACTTGCTCTCTTTGTAGTCAATTACATATTTGGAGCAAGATTTAGAACCTGATAAGCGTAAATATAAAGAGGCTCATCTTGTGTTTTTGTCAGGTAAGAATTCTAAACTGTTCTGTTTTATTATCTCATTTTGTTATTGCATTGCAACATCTAAGATTCTATTTGTTTATTCTTACATTTACTTAGATTTACCTGATCATTTGTTTAATGATTTATGTGAGCATATAAATCCAGAAATGGTCATGACATTTAAAGAAATTGATGTTTGCTTTTTACCAATAGAGACTCAGGTAATTTATTGTTTTTTTTTGTTAAATTGTTAAATAATTATTTTTACATATACTTTTATATTATTATAAATAAATCTCTATAATGTCTCTCATATATGATGAAAATTTAATCCATGTTTATTATGCCAGCTCAAAATATTGAGTTTTACTTCCAAAGTTTTTCATACACATTAAATTTAAATGTTCTAATATTTATTATGGATTCAGAATTTTTTTTATGCAAATATAAGTCACATAATATTAAAAAAATATGAAGTTATTTATCTCTGATGACTTTATTTTCTACTTAAATTTGCTCATAATAAGTATTGAAAATTATATTATACATCACTTGTAAAAAAATTTCAAATTAATCAAAAAAAAAATTTTAAATTTTGATCATTTATTTAATTCTGGTACTCTTAGCAAAATTAAGCATCCAACAAGAGCTTGAATTGATTAAATTCAAACATCACAATTTGATAGCGGAACCCGCCACTAGATGGTGCCACCAATGAAATGGCTTCCATTCTTGGAGACTTGCCATGTCTGCAAATGGCTTAGCTGTCAAAATGCAGCCCATTTGAAAATAAAAATTCAGATTTATAGTTAATTCCTTTTTTTCTCATTTTATTTTATTTTACTGAATGTAGAAATCATATTGATAAAAGATATATAATTTAAAATTTTTAATTTTTTAAAAATAAATTAAGGGAAAAATTCTCTTTAAAATCGATATTATTATAGAAAACAGTGCCGGTTTATCCACTTGGGAAAGTCTCCCAGCAGCCCGGGGCCAGGAGGGGTCCAGAAGGGCTCGGATAAGCTGGACTTAACCAGATTTTCTAGTTATAAATTTCGATTTTCCAGTGCTAAAGGGGGCCTTGTAGATCTTCTGCATCCAGGACCCGAAATGATCTTAAATCAGCTCTGATATAAAATTTAAAGACAAAACATCGAATTCGATTTACACAAAGTTGATTTATTTGGTCAACCGTTTAATATATCTACTGATAAAATTATTATCAAGAAATTTATATACGTTTAGCTATCAAGAAATCTATGTATTTCATAACTATGTTATAAACTGGTACCTTAACTTATATTATGTTAGATCTTTATCAGAGTAGATTTGTATGCTTGTAAATTCCATGTACTTAATGCTTTCTTATATTCAAAATGATACGTAACATTCAAATAAAAGCATAAAAATATTTTTATCTAAAAATATACGTATATTACATTGTTTAAAATATACTTTTTTAAAAATAACTTTTCTAATAATTAAAAATTACTAATATTGTAAAATTAATTTAATATATTTTTTTATGAAAAAAGTATTTTAATGGAATTCCTGTAAAATCTTCATAAATCACTAAAGCGTTAATATTTGAATATCAGTTTATTTAATGGATTTGATTTATTTGCTGATATCTGGGATTTTTCTTTCTGATATAGGTATACTCTTTAAATGAGCCACAGTTTTTTCAAGCTTTTTATGATGCTTATGAAGAAATAGATATGAATCAGTATAAAAAGATTGCAAAGAAAATGATTTCTTTATTTTCCACTTTACAAGAAATACCTATAATTCGATATCGAAGGTACTGGATTTTATATATCTTGAGCTTCAAATAATAATTAGAAAACAATTGTTTTAAAACCAATTAGAGAAGTACTTTTTATTTTATTATTACCCCTTGAGAAGTTTTTAAAAATATTTTATTTATACAATATTTTCTGTTTTTTCATTAATTTCTTTCTTGATAAACAGTTGCTTAGCAATTATAAATTAAGTTAGAGTTTATAGTTATGCACTATTATTTAAGAATCTAACATTAATGAAGTAATATACTGAATAAATATAAATTTTCAGGACTAAAAAGTTTAAAATTTTAAACTTATCTTATGGAAATAGTGAAATAAATGGATTTTAAATATTGATTATAGGGAAAACAATTTGTACACAATAAATTAAATTCAAAAATTACAAAAGGGAACATCCATTAATTTAAAAGTAACATTATTTATTAATTCTGCATTTACTTAATGTAATTGGTATAATACATTAATTCTGCACTTATTTAACGTAATATACCAATTAAATTAAATAAATTGGTAGTTTGTAAATAACATTTAATTCTGTAATATACCAATGTTTCTTTGCACCTTTTTTGCTCTGAACATAAATTTTTTTTCAAAATGGTATTAGTTTTTCATTTAAATAAAATTCACTTCATTTTTTCTAATTATATTTAAATGATACTCTTTTCTTTCTTTTTTCCTAGGGGCTTTGTGAAGAATTTAATTTTAGCTGAAACTATACAAGAGGAAATAAAACGTCAAGAAAATTCTTTGAAGCATATTTCAAGTACAAAAGTAAAATATTTTTATTGCCATATACATTGAAATTTTAAAGAATTATTCATTAGTGTATATTTTAGTAGAATTTACAAAGAATAACTTTATTTATTTTTGTGTATTCTGAATTTTCTTTAAGTTAATTAGCATAAAAACATAGCTTAATTTTTAAAATTTAAATTGTTTTTAGCTTTGGAATATATAAAAAAAATATGCTCCTGAAAGTTCTACATTATAGTCTTTTTTCCCCTAATATTATATAAAATTTTCTGTAAAATTTGATTTTCTTGTATTTTTACATGTTAAAGAATATTTACTATTTTATACATTGAGTTTGGATAGCAGCATTTTTGTAAAAGTATTGAAATAAATTTCATATGTAATTCATAGGAAATGAAAAATAGCCCTATAGGAAATATAAAAATTTTCTAAATACTAATTGCTGAAGGCTGACATAAGAGTTTTATATTATCTGTAGGCTAAAATCAAGAATTTCAATAGTTTGGGCATTGAAAAAAAAAAATTTTTTTTTTCATAATCTTTCTTTAATTTAATACTTTTTTTTTTAACTCTGTCAACTGAAAATCCTTTTATAATTTGCAACTATAAAAATTACTTAGAATAAATATGTGATTGAAAAATATTGAAATAAACTTTGTTTTGTTATAAACTGGTTTAATTGAAATTTTTATTTATTTTTCAAAGAAAAATAAGTGCCAATTGTTAATTCTGGATCGTGGATTTGATTGCATTTCTCCTGTGATACACGAATTCACATTCCAGGCTATGGCATATGATCTTTTAGATCTAACTGATGACATTTATGAATATGCCTTAGAAGTTGGACGAATGGAAGCAGAGACTCAATCTACTCCTCTAACAGAGGAAGACCCATTGTGGTGTAAATTGAGACATGAACATATAGCAAATGTTGCTAGGTATTTTAAGTTTTATCTTAAGTTTTCTTTATTATTAAATTTAGATTAAAATAATGATGCACATTTTTAAGGTAATGTTATCTTACATTATTTGATACAAGGGGATACTTAGGGAAAATTTCTATTTTAGAAATTAAACAATTTGTTTTATCTTTAAAAAAATTCTTTGTTAGATTTAATGTAGAAAATTATTGAAATGCACAAATCTTAGCTGTTAAATAAAAAATGCTACATTTACAATTTGACTAAAAGTAAATTTTCATTTAATAAATAATATTTTATTTTGAATAATATGAGCATTATTGTTCCAAAAAAATTTTTATAGCAAATTCTTCACAACATTTTATTGTGTGAAATGTATTACACAATATTCTATTTTAAATGTAAATGTATCTCTGGTTTTTTTTCTTGAAATTTTCAAAAAGTGTGAATGTATTATATAGCCCATTAATTTAATTTTTGAGACAAAGACATGCTAGATTAATTAAATAGTAATTGCTTAAAATTACTATCAGATCTACTTACCTGTCTTTCATTGAATAATAATTTTTTTTCAGTATACTTCATGAGGTGACACTTTCTAGTAGCTAATTTAAATATAGAAGATTTCGAAAGGATTTTGGATTAGAGCCAGTTTCTCTCGATAATAGTTATTTAACCTCCCCTTATCTTAAAATTGGCTGAAGTATTGAAGAAAAAAATTGCTGAGCTAATTTCTCATTTATTTAATGAGTTTTTTTTAAAATTGTATTCAATTCACATTTTAATTTTATATCTGATTAAAAATTAGCTACTACATCAAAAAAAAAAAAAAAAAATCACACTATTTTGTTTTTGTATGTTTGTATTTTCTTCAACTAACCAGTTTTATAAGGGGAAAAAAATCCCTCTTTTTATAAGACAAAATTGGGGGGGGGGGATATTTTTTAAAAAACTGAAGAGTAAATTCTAAAATTAAATTTTTTTGGTCAATTTTTATTGATACTTTTATTATTATGCCTTAGTAACTGTTAAATTATAAATTTTCTTTAAATTGTGTTATTAACTTTACATATACATTCTTGATGTAGAAATATATATTATAAATTAAAGAGGATACTATTAAAGTTTGATATTGAATTATTTGTAGTTTAATGTTTTTATTTTTAAAAAAACAGGAATAGTGTATAATATTTACAGTAAATATATAATGAATTGTAAAGTTTCTTTTATAGATTTATATTACATAACAAATGTATAATGTTATACAAACACTGTCATAAAATTTATTAAATATATAATTAGTCACCATCTGTGACATGAAATACATTTGTACTCTTGATCAACATTAATATTAGATAAGTGCTGTCCATTATTTCTTCACGTAAAATGAGAAATGTCTTTTACCAGTGTACAAAAATTAGTCTGCATTTTCTTATGCATGTTCAAATTTCTTTGTAGAATTGTTCAAAATATGATTGAATCTGATGAACTGATGCAGGCAGTGGCAAATCTTAAAACTAAATTTAAAAGTCTTCCCACCTTGGGTGAAGCTGTCAAAGAACATTTACTACAAAAAAGTAATGAGTCTTTTTACAGTTATAGACATATGGCAAATGTTTTAATGAAAGTCTATTGTGCAGGAATTAATGTTATATCTCAATTGGAGCAGGTACTTTATTATTTATGTTGCTCACTTTGTATTGTGAATAACTTGCACACTTTTTAATAAAATTATGAATATTTTTGCCTAAAGGATTTAGCTGCTAGAAAAAGCACAGATGATAAGCAACTGAAAAATATTGAACCTACTGTCATGTCAATTCTTTCAAATGAGAAGTATAATATTAAGCAGAAGTTAAGGCTTCTTCTTCTCTTCATCTTCTACAAAAAAGGTAGTTATTTACTAAATTGAATCTAATCATTTTATTTCAAGAACTTACTATGGGGAATAAGTTAACTTTTATTTCATTTCTTTTGAACAAAAAACACTTAATCAATTGGTATTAACTTAAAAAATATCATTTAACTTCATTAAAAAAAATTCCAACTTTTATATTATTATATTTGGAATGGTATAAACATGTTTCAGTACAAATATTAAATTTGATTCTTTTTCTAGCATGCTTTGAAATTAAAATAGTTTAACAACCCTTTTTTTACCTCTCTTACTAACATAATCACATGCAATCCAAAGATATCAATGATTGATTAACCTTTGGACGAGGATGACCATAAGTAGAATGAGGACAAAATTCAGTGTTTAATTTCTGAGTAGTTTACACTTTGTACAAGTCAGGAGAATATTTTTAATACACAAGAACTGGTACAATTAGAAATTGTTCACACAAGAGCTGATACAATGTGATAATGGCCTACTAGCAAAGTACAAAGGTCACTGTATCTAACACTAATAGGTAGTTATAAATCCCTGCTAGAGAAAGTATCATTACGATGAATTATGCTTCTTATTTTAAAGTGTGAGAAAAAGCCTTTTTAATTTGTGAGAGCTTACATAAAGTTTGATCCACATGTAGAATATGTTCTAAATTTCTACTGAGATCTGAAGCTGTTTTTTTTAATTGTGTATTAAAGAAAAAACTCAAAACTAAAAGTGCAAAAAAATAAATAATTTGATTAAAAGCCTGTATTACAAAATATTTCGGAAAACAGCTGATTGCACATAATGCTATTCCTGGACAATTTTGATTCATCTTACCGTAAGACTATTAACAAATAACAATTTTAATGTAAAGTTATTGCTTCAGTAATTTGAATGCATACCTATAATTTTACTTTAATTATTAATCAAAACATTTAAAAAATTTTAATATTAAATTTTTGCATGTGCAGCTGTATATTTACATTGATATTTTTAACTAAAAAGTTTATACTGCTTTTTGAACTTTTTTTATTATTTTTAGTTAATGTGATACACATTCTTTTTCAAGGAGTGTATCTAATTCAGTTATTAAGAAACAATTTACTAAAAATTTCGTGAGAAAATTATATGAATCAAGCAATCAAATTTATTTTGTCGTTTTTGATAAGAAGCAAGAAGTTTGGCGATAGATGAAAGGAAATCGAAACTATATATACCCCATAATTCAGTAAAAAATGCATAATACTTTTTTGTCTGTGTAATAGAAAGGTTAATATAGTATTAAAATAAAAGTCAAAAATGAGTTTTAATATATTGATCAATTTTATTTTGGTCTTATAGTGTTTTTTCCATTATCTTCATGTTGCTGCCGGGCGAGTAAAAAGGTTTAGTACCCCTGATCTAACCTGTTAAAAAGTTGTACAAATAATTTTAATTACACCTATTTTTCAGTCTCCTGTCTTATTTCTTTTGGAAAAATTTGTGTAATTCATACAAACCAGAACAGGAAAAGAAAATGCACCATTTTTTAAAATGTGTACTGTTAATTAAATTTTTTTCATTCTTATAACACTTAATCAACTTTTGGAAGCTTTACACTCTTGTATTTGAAGGATGTTTTAGAAATTGTGTACTGATACATTTGAAGAGTTAGCAAAAGAGTATAAATTGCATTAAATTTATTTTTAGCTTTACCTTTATATAATAATTCTTTTTACCTACATAACTTTTTTACTATTTCTTTATTTTATGAAATCTTTTCTAGGAATTACCAAACAGCATTTTGATCAAATTGTTAAAAATAGTGGAATTAATTTCTCTACAGCAAGAACTATCACAAATGTATTACATTTAGATATAGATATTTTCAAACCAGTAAGTTGAGTTAAAATAATTATTTTAATTCAAAAATTAAATTTAATATAATTTATCTTGACATAAAGAAAATTTAATTTATAGGGTCATTGTTATCCTATTGATTCACATGTCGCTAAATATTATGATGATTCAGATATTAAATTCAAACAGTCACGCTGGAATCCTGTTTTGAGAAATACTATCCTGGTGAGTTAGATTTTAAATATATTAACCTGAAAAATTCTTTACTGATAAAAATGGATTAAAATTATCTATCAAAGAGTCAAATTTTATAAAAGTGAAAAACAGTTTTAAATTACTGAATGAATTCATTTCCCTTTGTACGTTGTGTTATTGTACAAAAAAAAATTCTTTAATTCAAACTAAGAATTAAGCTTTGGAATATTGTATTTAATCTTAATATGTTCACTTGAAATTATATTGCAGAGTATTATAGATGGTTCACTAAGCAAAGATCATTTCCCATTTTTAAACACAGAAATGGAACAGCAAATGATTCCATCTGAGAGGTATGGTTGCATATAATTTTTAAACCGAAAATGCCATAAGACTTTAAATTCAGATGTGTAAAAAACATTTCAATGTAATTTGATATACAGCAATAATAATTTTAAAAAAATTTGGTGGAAATTTAAATTGCACGGTTTAGGATAAATTTGATTAATTTTGATCTTCAAAATATGTCCTATTCATAAGAAATTTATATATCTTGCAGAACTGGATATTGGTGTGCCGATAAAGCATCTGAAAATGCATCCAGGTTAATAGTGCTTATTGTTGGTGGTGTAACCTACTCAGAAATGCGCTGTGCTTATGAAGTGATGAGAGTGCATAAAGGATGGGAAATTTTTGTAGGCAAGTAAAATATATATTTTTATAGAGTGAATTAATACAGAAATAAGATTCCATTAAAATAGCACTGTTATAAATTTAAGGTGTATAAAGTTAAGGAATATATATATATATTTAGTGAAAGTTACATAAATTATAGGGTAATAAAAAAAATCTCAACTTTATTTGAAGAAAGCCTTTTCAAATTGCAAAAAAGTTTAAACATTTACATCTAGTTGAAGAACGAAATTTGCACAGCACTAAGAAACAATCTTTAATCCAAAATGTATCATTTCAAATTTTTCCATTCAGTAAATAGCAAATATACCTCACCATATTAACTAATAGATTAAAGTTGAAATTAGCTATATTTCCCATATTTCAATTATGACTTTCATGAAATTTAAAACCTTGTATAAAACATAGCAGTTTGACCAAAATAAAGGTTTCAGTATGATTATTCAATTTTTAAAGTTAACTCAAACTTTTCCTCCCAATTAAAAATTGCTAATATTTTTCCAAATTTTAGAAGTATTTCTTAGATTTTCATATAAATGTTAATGAAATCAGTTATTCAGTTAAAAAAAAACAGCCAGGGTAATTATCAAGTGTTTTATATTTATTCTTGATATATAAATTTTTTAATATAAAATTGGGAAATCTTACAAAACAAATATATTACTCATTTCTACTTATCAAGTTGTCCTCTTCCAGTCAAATTGGCATACAAAAGTAAAAAATTTAAAGTAAAATAATGCCATATTAATTATGAAAATATTTTTGTAGGTGGAGATGCTATCATCACACCAAAAATTTTCTTAGAAAAACTGGACACTCTACGCTGCTTTTTTTCAACTTAATATATAAATACTCAGCTTCTGGAAATAAACCAAGATTGGACAAGCTTACTTTTAATAGAAATATAAAACTTTTTCATTTTCTAAGGTAGTATTATCCTATATATACATAAAGCAATTTTCTTAATATATTTCAATAAATAAATAATTATGACCATCAAAAGCATATAACAATTTTATTGCAAAACTGCAACATTTACAATGTAATACTTTAACTGTACATTTTTTATATGTTGTATACAAGTAAATTATTTTTAAAGAGTCATGAGTAAATTAAACATAACATTTCTAATTTATTGCAATTAAATTTCTATATAAAGAGATGCATATGACTTGGGAATGTGAGCGAATTCTTAGAGTTTATATTCAAGAACAATCAATTCCAACAGACGACAATTCATAATATCACTGGTACCAGCTAGTGATCCAAAACAATATGCAAGGTCGCTTAACACTCATTCATAACCTTTTAAAGTAACAAATACTGTCTCTCAGGCAATGGCTTTGGCTTCAGGTAAAAAGGCCTCCCAGTGTTTGATAAGCTGTGACAAAGAACAAAATTAAGTATTTTGCATATTGATATAAATTATTTGCATGTATTGTATTTTAAGAAAATTTGAACAAAGTGAGTTAAGATTCTACTACGGGTGTTTGTTCCTTACAAGTATCTTAGTAAAGAGTTAAATATTTAGAATGCATTTCAAAAAATAATCTATATATCTGGAAACAAAGTCTATCATTGGATGAATGATTTAAAAATTTCAAGCTATGATTAATGTGAGTCTTCGATGATTAGCACAAGAAAAAAGAATTATGCAAGATTAAGACCATCCAACACAGACAATAAAAATGCTAATAAAAGATAGACATTTACATCTGAACTTTCGGAATACTGTATAAATATACGTAGTAAAAACAAAAATACATAATTGGATGGATTTTCAATATTAAAATGGTAATAAAACGAATTTATTAATCTTTTGATATTAAACAAACTGAAAATATGAGTTCTACATGTTCAGTAATTTGCTCTGTTGCATTGATGCATTTTAAACATAAAGAAAAGGATCCATTTTTAAAGAGAATCATTGGGGATGAAAAATGGATTATGTACAACATTGTTAAAAGCAAGAAATTGTGGAGTTAAAAAATGAATTGTTTAAAATTAGGAAAATTGATATTCATCAAAAAAGGTGATGCTGTCTGTTTAAATAGGATTTCAAGAAAATCTTTTTTTAAGTGTATACTGCCATTTACTGGACAAATTGAATGATTCATCAAAATGGAAAAGGCTAGAATTTATTGATGGAAAGTTAACCATCACCAAAGTAATGAAACCTCATAAAAGTGTTAACTCGCCAAAAGCTTTAGCAGCTTGGATGGAAAGTATTATTATACTTAGCATATTCTCCACACCTGTGACCATCAGATTATTTGTTAAGGTCTCTACAAAATACTTTAGACTAAAACCTTTACTTTACTCAAAAATTACCTGGGATCAGTTTTTTTGTCAGCAAAGATCAGAAATTTTGAGCATGAAATCATGTTACTACCAGAAGGATGGCAAAAAGTATTTAAACCAAAAAGGAAAATATGTATTACAATAAAATATTTACAAGCTGTAACATTACTTTCTGATCAACTTAATAAAACAGCATATTACTTTCACATAAAATATGAATTTTTATTGTATTTATTGTGTTAAACTAGCATTAAATAAATTTTTTAGAATCTCAAAGATTACATACCTGCTGCTGAGTTTCCAATAGGGATTCCATATACTTTATTATGCTGACTTTAAAATCATGCACCCGACTTTTTTCAAACCGTTCAACTTCTTTCCTAATCATTTTCGAAATGTTTTCGAATTCTTCTTGACCACGTTCTGATTTAGCTTCCCACTAATTGCATGAAAAGAAATAATTTGCGTTTCAAATCAAGTCAGGCTTTTCTTAAATGGAATTTTCAGACACTAAGTTTTTATAAAATATAAAAATAAGTAACAAATAATTTATTAACTTTCAGAATGAAAATACATAAAGCATAAATTAAAATAAATTTAAGAGATTTTTTTCATTCTCGTGAATATAAGGGCTTAATGCTTATAGAATTTAGCAAAAAGATTTAGTTTGATAAAACTATTTGAAGATGCGGAAACTCAAAATTTATAAACAACTAGCTTTTACCCGCGGCTCCGCTCGCGTTGATGTCTTTAAATAACTGTCAAAATCGTAATCATTATCATTAGAAAAAAATATATGGTAATTTTTTTATTGCTTGACTAGAACCAATAAAATTTAAAAATTCTAAAATTGAGCTTAGTTTAAAAAAACTGAAAACGCAATTTATTATAATAATTAACAACAAAAATTCAATAACTTAAACTATTAATATCTTTAAAAATCGAAAGTATATACCTTTAATATATAATTCCTCTTTAAAAGAGCTCAAAACAGAATATTATTCTAAGATGCTACTGTATACCATATTATATGTTCTTCCGTCAGTTGCAAATATGTGAAGATTTGGGCATTGGGCACACCGATATGGCTATATATAGTTGGCCATGGGAAAAACATAGCTTTTACAAATGCACCCCTGCTACTTGAAATGTTAGCTTTGTTAATAGCAACAGTAAAACTGGAAATTGAACTTGTTTGAATTGAAACGGTAGGTCAGTGGGGATAGTCCAAATTCGAGGTATGATAACACTATCCCTTTTCATGACATATGTTCAAATATTGTCACCAAGTATATTCTGCATCAGTTTTATGATCCAAAGCCTTGTTCCTTTACATAGTTGAGGAGCATCGAGATTTTGCATAAGTATAACTAGTATATTTAGTTTTTAATTGAAGTTTATGTGTGGGTACACCCGAAAGTTCAAGTGAATTTAAGAACTCCGTGGGATATCAAGTACTATGTTCTTTATCCATGATTTGTATTAATTGATAAATATTTCTTCATCCCCCTCTCCCCCGCACGTCGTTTAAATTTTCAATGTCATTGTTAGGCGCCAATATTGATCTTGCGCACAACCATTCATCCCAATTTAAATTTTGTTGCTAGCCCGGGTAAATTCGAGCAATAAGATTTACATCATTTTCTTTTACATTACAAAATTCTCTGGAAGTAAAATATAACCTCCAGCATTTGCGTCCAAACATCCATAACCGATTTCTTGCATAATGTTACGAATCTACGTCACTATGAAAATGCACTCTCATATTCGTTTTCAGACTGAATTTTTAAACTTTTTCCCCATAAGCTTGATGATTTAATACAGACTGATTTCATCGGCCTCTAAATTACAGGGAGAGTTTTTCAAAATTCACCAGCCAATAAAGCTACCATTCCTCCTATAATATCTGTACTATCTTGTAAATCCTGAAGAGTCCCATTTAGCGCTTCTATAGCTTTCTTGTGAGACATCGTACTTTCATCCCACATTAAAAGCTTACACTGTGGAAGCATCCTGCCTTGAGAGCTATTTTTTTCTGAAATTACAGATGAGTGAATCTTCAAATGTAAGATTCTATTTTGCGTAACACTTGTTGGAAAACGTGATATTGTTCTGGAGTTAATTGAAGGATAAATTCTGTTACTTGATGTTGCAATGCTATAAAATCATACTTTAATTCTCAAATAATTTCATTATCGAAGCCATTTCCGTCAACATGTCTAGGGCTAATCATTCCAAAATCATGTAGCTTCTTCCTAACCATTCTGAAAACCTTTATTGTGTTTCATTGTAGATGTGTTCATTGAAAGGCATATTTGGTTGTTTTTCATCGCAAAATATCTTCCGCCTTGTAGTCTTTGTACTTATTCCAAAAGGTTTGAGGATTAGAAAGACCGAAGATGAAATAAGTATTGCGTAAAGCTCCCTAATTTCCCCCTATTTTGGCCAGTAACATTGTATGGATGCCTCCATAGTATATCTTCAAAGTAGTACCTCCATGTAAAATATCTGGTTCAGTATAAGTGAAAAATTTTGTGCAAAATATGAATATTGTATAATTAGGTTTTAAAAAATTCAAAGTGATAAATACTTTCAAAACTACACTAAAGTAATCAAAACTTTTTATGAAACTGTCAATTAATTTTTCAATATCACGCGCACGCATTTTGCTAAAACTTTATTTCGTTTCCCTCTTTAAAAAGTGGGAGAAAATTTGCATTAAAATATCTGGGATTGTCGGAATAGAGAACTTCTTAGCCAACTTGGCGATATTTCTGAAAGTTTGAGTTTGACACTTAACAAACATAATGTAATAAAGGTTAGATGTTTAATAAAAAACCATTTAAAAAATTGCTTTTTGTAAAGATGCTAAATTACACTATGTTTCAGTTATTTGTTACAAATGTGAGAAAATATTTATTAAAATTTCCATTATTGAACAAATGCATAATTTTGCGCCAACTTGGCGGGGAGTAAGCAATGTCAACATTTTACCCGCATAGTTCCCGTTCCCGTAGGAATATTGAGATAAAATATATCTTACGTTAATCGTTGATAATGTAGCGTTCCATTGGTAAAAAATTTTTTTTAATCTGACCAGAAGTTCCCGAGATTAGCCGGAACAAACAGACAGACAAAAATTTTAAAAATTGATTTTTTGATAGAAGTACCGTATATACCTTTAAATGCATTTAGTAAAAAGCTGCTAATTTGAAATTACAAACAGACACTTCAATTTTATTTATTTGTATAGATGAATTTGACTTACATTTGAATACTAATTTAAGAAAAATGATTATATTTCATTTAACATTCATATTCAGGTAATAAAATCTCAAAATTAATTGAAATAAAAATACAGAAATGTAACTTTCCAATAACACATAGTTAAAACACAGTTCTTGAATAAGATACATTTTATTAATTTTTATATAGTTTCTTTTAATAAGCAACAGTATTAACATAAATTTAGTGATAATACAAATTCTAACACTGGTATGAATTTTCTGTCTGATTTCAGTTTATCATAAAAGAAAAATAAGATAAATACCTTAACTTTGACAAAATTTTAAAAAAAATTGCTTTATCAACTATGAATTATAGTTCTTTACTAGCTCTGGTTAGCACATCAACATTTTTAATTAATATATATATATATATAACAGTATGGAAAAGAATACAAATTCCTGTTGATAGGAAATTGTGACATCAGAGCAAAAGAAAAGAATCTCATTTTCAATAAAAGAAATACGAATTATAATGCCACAATGTATAAGAATGATATAAAAAGTTGGTTATGAAGGGAGATGTGGTAAAACCACATATTAAGCAGACTCTGTTAATAAAATGCATCAGTATTATAGAAAGTAAAGATATCAAAAGGTAGTGAAAAAAAGCTTTAATTCTTACCTCAATGACCTCTTCTTTAGCTTGAGGAATCTTATCTGTTTTTCCAACCAGCTCAAGCTTTGCTTTCTGTTCTCGTTTCTTAGTCAACACTTGTTGAGCATGTTGCCAGGTTTGATATACCTTGACTCTTTGATGAAACACATCCTGTAAATTAAAAACATACACTCAAAATCAGTAACAATTCAGAAACTGTCTAATAAAAACTATTAAAATCGTTAAAAATTTAATAATTAAGGACAAATTTGTAAGTTAAAGATTTACATCATCATAAACTAAGGATCTATTTATTGGAGTAAATTTTTCTCCAAATGTGAACTAACAAATTGAATTACTAGTTATATAAAAAGAAATACAGAAAACAACTAACTATAATTATTATTTTGGAGATAAAGTAGAAATATTCTTTTTAAAAATACCCCAGTTTGAACACATCTATTTAACTAACACCCAGTAAATTTGAAAGAAGATATGTCTTAGTAGATAAAAATCTAACCAAATGGTTGCAAAAAAAATCTTGCTTCATTAAAAAATTTATAACAAATCTTACATGCAGCTCTCAATTATTCAAATTTTTCACTCTTTAATTAGGATCTCTTACCTCAGTAGGATCAACTAACAAAAATAAAACGAACCTTGACAGCACCAATAAGAGCAATGTAATCCTTAAGTAACTCAGCAAGAAGAAAGAAATCTTGACCAGCCTGTTGGCTCTGCAAATGTTCAATCTTCTCTTCAACTTCTGCCAACTGGGACAAAGCTCTAGAAAGTGCTGTGTGTTCTTCACAGTTGCCTAGCATGGCAGCACTTTTTGAAAAAGCTCCAGTATTTACAGCTAGTTCTAAAACCAATAATAATTAATGTAATACCATAAGAAAATTCACATTAAAAATAACCTTTTAAGATGTTTGATTATTTCCTTATACATAACTGCTATGTAGACTTTTTATAACATAACTACCACCGAAGCCCAGTGGTAGCGCATCATGCTTCTATGGCATAAATCCGGGGTTCAAAGCCCGGGCTGAGCAAGGTTAACTCAGCCTTTCATCCCTTCAGTGGGTCTATAAATGAGTACTAAGCTTGCTTGGGAACTAAACACTGGGGGTTTAGCATCAGACTGACCACCTGACTAAAACATTTGCTCAAACACCTCAGTGCTCAGGGTCATGAAAACTGAGATGGGCATGGTAGGCCTCAACTCCTATGGGCTGTTGTACCACCAAGTTTAGTTTATAACTACCACAATATTACAAAAAGTAGATGTATAGTTATACAACATTAAGTAACTTTAGTAACTGAAAAATATTTAACATTTCTTTCTTCAGCAAATTCACAATTTTTTTCTTGAATCAAGTCAATACAAAAATTTAAGCTGTTGTAATTATATTTAAACACTGGTTCTCAAAATCACAATAGCCTAGATAGAAAAATAATTTATACATAAATATATTAACAAGATTTGAGAAACAAATGCAAAATGAGTAAACTGAAATTAACATCTGTTAAAGCAAGGTCATTAAAATAATCCAAGTCACAAAAATTATTATTCAACAACAAACTTTCAAAAAAGGTTGAAGAATCAAAAACTGAAAATTAATGCAAAAATAAAAGTAAAGAAATTTTACATGTCCTAAAAATCAATACTTGCTGAGAAATTAAGAAAGTTGTTAACATTATACTAACCTTTTCTATGAATAACCAAGGATTCCACACTAGTATGCAGTTTTCTAAGCTGCTGGTCAAGATTTTCAATTTGATGCTGTTTTTCTTCAAACCACTGAAATACACATAAGATTAGACAAATCAAATAATCTAAATAAAGGGATAATTATGATTAATGAATGTCTTAATAGGTAGAACTTTCACAGCCTACCTGGATAGCGTACTGTGGGTTTGTAATTAAAACCTATCCGCAACATGACAGAAGACAGCATGAAAGGAAAACAAGTCAAGAGATTTCTTTAGAAAATAAATGATCAGCAAAAGAACATTAAACAGACAAATGAAGATTCAACAAAATGGAAGCATACAATGGGAAGGCTTTTTTTTTTACCAACAAAACATTACATCCATAAAAACAGGAGAGGGGGGGGGGAGACTCAATTTTTAAATTCAATGTTTTCATCAGAATTATATACAATTGTGAAGAGAAAATACACTCTAATAATTACTCTCTAAAATTCCAATACATTTGTTATTCATGACACTACATCTGAGATTATATTCTAAATTATTTGAAGTGTATTTTAAAAAACTAAAAAGAGTCTTAGAAATATACTTGATTTAAATTTTAAAAGGAGGTGCATTTTTCAGTAAGTACTGTTTTGAAATATTACTAATGTAATTACCATTCTTGCCATAAGCACTAAGTACATTCCTCTACAGGCTAGCTATAAACATTATTAAAGCATTTCTGTAGATGTTTGTCTATGCTTGATTAGAATTTTTCACACAATTGGAAATCTTGCTGATTGCAAAATACAGCAAGATTTCAAATAGCAGCATATTTTAAATTTAAATGACATGAAAGTATTCAAAAATCAGAAGAAATATATGGAAAAAGCACTATGAACCTTGTAATGGTCAGAAAAAGAGTAATTATCATACAAATGTGCACAGTGAGGAAAAAATAGGCAACTATCCATCATTAACGATGATTTGAATGGCAGAAAACTGAAAAAATTTCAAAAACATATTACACAATTTTAACTTTATTCAATGCATTTGCTTCTAGTTAAAAAAAAATTCCATGCAGTTGTAACAGATTGCTCCCACTATTGGACGTTGCATGTTCCAACTGGGTTCTAAAAATATTGATAGAGTTGCATAAAACCAAACACTAAGCAGTCCTTTGACTTTCATTGTCAAAAAAAGCTGTAATCAAAACTGCTTTGGGACAGACAAGGAGTTTTAGAAATGGATTTTTTTTTGTCTAAGGCTAAAACTAAAAATATTGACATGTCCCTGATTATTTATTCTTATACTTTGAAAAACATCCTAATGGTTAAAGTCATGAACAGCAATGACAATATCAAATGATTAACATCATACTCAACCGTGATACAAAAACTATTGCTATCAAAAAGATTGTGCTGGAGTGATTAGCAAATAAGGCAGCAAATATCTATGAGGAAGGAATTCAGCAACAAATTATGATACAATGAAAACCTTAATATAGGTAGAAATTATGAAGAACAAACTGACATCCAGTCTAATGTAAAAGTCAAAAATGTGAGAAAACAACTTTTTCTTTTATATCAAAATGGTACTTACTTAAAAAACATGCCTCGTATCTTAATTTTGAAAATTGCAGTTAATTAGTAAATTTGTTTACTAAAAATCTTTTACAGAATTAATAATAATAAACAGAATAATAATCTTTAATAGTAAATATTTCAAGACAACATTAGTTTAAAAATTACTTTTACTTTTAATTATATATTACTATCACATAATTTAACAACACTAAAGGAGCCAAACATAAAAAGCTTTGAATAAATACATATATAATGGCAATTCAAAAAAAGAAACTTTCATACAATTTTTTTTTGTGACATATATAATAAACATATTTAAAAGCTTATGCAAAGCACAAAAAATATTCCACATACACTAAACTTAAAATTCAAAAGAATATTCACAAAAAGAAATAAAAATCTTACTGGATCTGATTCATCCATTTTAAATGTCATTTTATTAACAGAATCTCCCACTCTATTAAAAAGCCTCAAAACTCCAGCACCACTGAGAGCAGATGTGCTTTTTGCTTTTGGTAGATCCACCTCCATTTCTAAGAATTCTCTGAAATCTGGATCCATCCTCAAAACTGGGTGTTCAGCAGTACGATTTAAGTAACGTTCAAGAGCAATCCGTCTTTTTTCCACAAATTCAGCAGATGAAACAGTTTCATCTTTTGACATTTTGATTTTAGTCATGCCTAATTGCATAAAAATACTTTAATATTTCAAGTTCAAAAAATTTCTTAATATGCAAAATTTGCTTTAAAAAACCTTAAGGAGTTTACTCATAGGTTGATAAAATCTCATATCAAATAATTGTGTATAAAGTAATTCTTCCATTTACACATATTTTCCTTAATGTGCTTGAGATAAAGCTCAAATCTCTCCATTATGAATAAGAAAACCATTGAAATATTATTAAATCCTTAAGCATTTTTTCAGAGCTTTGAACTAGAACTGAACCGGAAAAAAAAAACGTTATTTTGATCAGAATGAAAAGTGGAACTGAACCAAAAAAAAAATATTGGTTTTTTCAGTTCGATATATCTCCAGTTATTTTGTTACTGTTAGCAACTTAACAATATTTTTTAATTTAACCTCGACCATATAACTATCATTACATGTATATTGCTTCTCAATTTCCTATTTTGAAGTTTACTAGAACTTTTTATTTCAGTTTCATATAAAACTACTAGTAGAAGGCAGATTTGGATTCAGTTGAATGAACTAGAAGTATACAAGATTCTTTAAAAAAAAATTGAGTCACATTTTTCACATTTCATAATGCAATCATTTATAGATATTAGTATAGACTGTTTAGATAGACAAACCAGAATCATGAACCTAGTTGTCAAATGTGATTTTGATGATGGATAACAATGCCAATGCTCGCTGTTCTCTATTCATCCCTTGTATCATACATGTTGGCTAATTGTATCAATTCACATAGCGTACCAATTCAAAAAAGAAAAATTTTCATTGAATTACATTTGTTTTTGATAGTTATATTTTAGTATACATAAGAATATAAAATTATTCATTTGGAACTGAACCAAAAACCATTATTTTGGCGAAAACGAAAATTGGAACTCAACCGATATATTTTTTTCAGTTGAACCGGAACAAAAAATTATGGTTCATAGACCCGTATTTTTGTTTTTCAATTCCTACCATTAGTTCACACTCTTCCTATATATTTATATATCTTGTTCAAATTTTCAATCATTAATAAAATACTTTTTATTCATCCACTCAAGTTCAAATACATTTTTTAAACCTTGTAGTAATTTGATAAATGCTTGATATTAACAGTTTTTCCAATATTATTAAATTGTAATTATTTAATAAAAAGTTCCTAAAATAAAATAACTTTGTGGACTTACATAGGAATTGACTTAATTTTTTTTTATATTACTTGTTTGTTTTCAAAAAGTTCCAGTTTTTCTACCCCAATGGGAGTTAAATATATATTTTTGAAAATGTGTAAAAAGACCTTATTTCAATTTTTTTACAATTGTTTTATGAAACTAATTACCTATAAACAAGATATCAATCATTGGCATGGCCAAGTAATTTTAGCGCATTTTTCACATGTTGTATTTTACAATAATGCAACTAATGAGCTTTTTACTAACAGAAAATAGTACTATACTTTAAAAAAATTTTAAAAATTAAAAAAAAATTTTAATTATTAAATTTAAATATGATTCGGCTCATCTAGGGCACAAATGCGACCAAATGCCAAAAACCCGAGGTCAAACGGTTAATTATTGGCTGAGAAAAAGGTACGACAAAATATGGAACGAAGACGAAATTTGTGTCCTAATAGTGCTTTTTTTTACACTACGTGAAAAACGCGCTAAAAATAACTGCAGATACGACAGAAAATTTAGATATAAACCTTACAAACCCTTGTTATTTCAGAATACAATATGTAATTACCTAATTTTTGACAGGGCATTTTAACATCAGGATCTTTCAATTTTCACAGAATATACTTGCATTCAAGAAAAATCCATAAATGTTAATTTTTTATACATTAATTATAGAAATCACTTTCAATTTGCAATAGAAATAATAATTAAAAAATTTTCCAATAAAATTTAATTTAAAGTAGTCTTCCAATAATATTAAAGACTAGGACACAAAATACGATTATTTTTCAGACAGAAAAGGATTTCAACATTAATATTTTGACTTTAATATGCTATAGACATTTTATTACACTATCCATGTTCATCTAAGTTGATCTATTTTTACAGAATCAAATGCATTCTATATTTCCTCTCCCATGTTAAATGAAATTTCACTATAAGTATTAAAATTACTTATGGAATGTTTTCAAATTTAAAAAATGTAGCATTATAAGCTTGCATGAATTACAATGTCTCGAACTTTTTGTATAAAAATATGTTCGAAGTTAGTTCCAGGCTCTTTAACATTTTATAAAGATAACTTTCTGTAATATTCATATATTTTCTTTACATATTCATTTAAAAATATAAAATTGATGACTTTGATACGACATTTGAGACAAGTTTAGCATTTACAAATACAGAGGTCAATCAAATAATGACTTAAAATTAATTTTGAATACAGCTTCTAAATTTAGGTATATATACATAATTTGGCAATATTTTTTCCCTCTATACTCCAATCAATTTGAAAACCTCTAATTTTTAATGTACACAAAATACAAAATTAAATTATTAAAAATTAGAAAATTTTTGACATTAAGGATAATAAAAGCATTTAGAAATTTATTTAAACAAACAAAACGATTTCAATAAATATTACCTATCATATCTTTCTCGGGTGCAGGTGGGACGATGCGTCCTAAATGTAAGTGCTTCTCTACTAATTTTCCATGGAGACCTAGAAAATCACTAAATCTTCTAGAGACAGAAAATCCTTTCTTTTTATAGTATGGAAGATTTGTTTTGGTAGAAACTTTATATACTACATAAGCACCCATTCCATCACCAATTTTTTGAGGATCAGACACAGCTATATCAAGAAATACATCTTCTTGCTATATGGGAGAAAAAACACATAACTGTTAACTGAAAATTAACTTTTTCCCAAGAAAATAACAAAAAGAATTGATTTTTGAATGTTACAATCATTACAAATAGAAATTTTCAAGCATTTTTTTTTTTTTTTGCAGTTGCTTATACAATGACACATTGGATAATTACAAAGTTTTATGCAAAGTAGAAAATTTATGTCCAGTTTTTGTATAAAATAGAATGGTTTTACAGAACAAAAAAAAAAAAAAAATTGTTTCGATACGTGTTTAACAATAAGCAAAAAAGGTGTTTTTTAATAAATAGTTATATTTAATTACTTGATTAAAACTAAAATCTAACAGACAAAAAGTGAATTAAATTTTTATCAGCAAAGTTAATGTAATAGATAAAAAAAACTAAAATTACTTTTAAACCTTATTTCAAAACTTTAAAAGGCCTTCATCCCCCCCCCCCCAAACAATCTTAATATACGTTCCGCTACTTTATTACCTCTTCAGCATTCTTGATGTTCTTTCGAGCCTGTGGCTTAGGTGGTTCAGAGATTTTCATTTCTGCAGGAGGGGAAGTAGTCACTGGGCTGGTGTGGTTGAATTCCTCCTCAGGAGTACGGAATTCAAGTTTGGATTGAGCAGGCTGAGCAGCAGGTGTGTCATCATCTAAGCTTACCTCCTCTCCACCACCTAGATAAAGAATTTGTGAAATTTTATAAAATAATTACATAATACAAACATTTACTATCACATCTTTATTAAATCAAAATGAAACAAATTTTTTTTTCAAGAAAGACTTATTTTTAAGCTGATTTAAAATAGAGGGCACTTATGTATTAACATCACTGCAGCCAAATTTGCGCCCAAATCCGACTGATATGTTTTATTTGGAAAAAAACAGTCTTATTGTTTTGATATCATGTGTGATTTGCATTGCCCAAATTTTACTGTGGCGACACTAATATGTAAGTACCAAATGGAGCCATTGCAGTTTACATAACTTTCTGAAACAAATTAAAGAAAAATTAATGATGCCTCAACATATAATGCGCATATTTGAAAACTTATAACATATTTATCACATTCTTTGTATCTTTTTTGCTACTTTTCCAAATAACTACAATGTATCATTGAGTAACATTAGCAAATCAAGGGCAAATTGATAAAACTCAAAAGAAAAAAAAAATTGTTTAACAAAAATACTACAGATGAAACTTGTTTTATTCTGTCTTTCTGAATTGATAAAAATGTTCATATCAGTCAAATACTTGATTTTCAGCAAAATGAATACCTTCAAATAATATTTAGTCATTTATTGTAGCATAGATATTCTTAAAAACTTATGAAAGTAGATACTGATCTTAAGTTATAATTTTTACAACATATCAAAGCAAATGAGCAGCAAAAATTTTACTAAATACAAAGTTTTAAAGGTAATCTTTATAGCATAATGAACATAACTATCTTACAAAATGCAATCCAGTTTGAAATTGTGTTTACTTAAAACTAAACCAACAAATTAATTGTAACCTAACAAATACATTATTCAAAAAGATTTAGTGCCTAAAACTTTAAAGGCACAGATAAAATATAAGTTAAAAGGAATATATATGTTTGTAAATGAATTACCGTATTTACTTGAACCTAAGCTGCACTATTTTTCAAGTGTTTATGCTACCAAAAATCAGGTGTGGCTTAGAATCGAAGTTAAAGCATTTATTGAACGAGGGAAATTGAGTTTTCATCCTTTTCAAAAGAAAAATGTAATCCTTTATTCTAACCACTTGCATTGATGACTTATCGCTTTCTGCAGTTTATCTCCAGTATTGAGTATCCTAAACATCATTGTCTGTTCGTATTTAGGAATTTTTTTTTTGTATATGCTTTCTTTTAATCCCCTAAACATCTAAGATATCGGTAATAACATCAAGACGAGTTCTCTATAATGCAAATATGAAAAGGGATGCAATTTCATATACAGAAGAAAAAAAGGAAACAGAGCAGCATCGACTGAAAACTTGACACCGATGAAACAAATATACATCGATGGGGTAAGCAAATGATAATTTTTGCTTGTAAATGTTCAATAATATTTAATAATTTTTTTACATTCTTCTATTATATGTTCTTTTTAAAAAATGTTGCATATCAAATGCAATGGATGGCACAGAAGAAGGAAAATGGCGACGCCGACACCAATGCTGAAGTATGCTATGACAATGAGAGTGACAAATCATATCCAAAACATGATACCGATGGTTAGAGTAATTATAGGTTCATGTATGTCTTTGAAAGTTTTTAATGCAGGAAAAATAAATTAGTTAATTTTTTAATTATTGGATATTGATGAACTTCATGCACAAATTTTTATTTTTTCTCGAAAACATGGAGAGAATTGGGGGTGCAGCTTAGAATCGATGATAACCCATTTTCACAAAAATATTGAGAATTTGGAGAGGGACTTAGATTCTAGTAAATACAGTATTATGAAAATATTCAAAGTACTCTCTTACCACTCATGAGATCATCAATCACATTTCTATGAAGCTCCTCTTTTGGTTGTGACTATAAAAGAATATTAATTAGAAAAATGCTCTAAAAAATAAATTTTAACTTTTTATTTACATTTTTAAAATTATTTAAGACTGTTTTAAATTCTTTTTTGAATATAGAATTTGTAACAAATTTTTTAATAAAAAAAGGTTTATATTATTTAATGCATATTTTAAATATTAAAAACTCATAAGAGAACTTAAATAATTGTGTGGTGACTTATAAAAATTTATCCTAATAACTACAATAAAAATTTTTAACTTCTAAAATTTTTAAAAAATTAACATTTTTTTTTATCTTTTCTACATTTAAAGCAAGGAAGAATTATACTAGACACACTTCTGAAACATATTTAATACAAAATCTCTGTCTTGAATGCATTTTATCACAAGAGCAATTAAGATTCACAAACATAATGTATCATCAATAAAAATTTATCCATTTGACTTTGGAATGATAAAAGATAACAAAGTTCATAGATTAGAGATAATTTATTTTTTCATACTTTTTAGGAAAACTTAAATAGATCATAGATAATACATATAAACAATCCTTTTGGTACACTAGACATGTAAACTTGCAAATACATAAATGTTTATGCAATATAATTCAACAAATTACAAATTTTTTTCATTGTAATGGTAAATTAGAACTATATAACTTGAACAATCAGACTAAACAAGTTAATTTAGAAGTTCCTAGCTGTAACACCTAAAACTGAATATTCCTTTAATAAATACCTATTCTGCAACCACGGAAATAAATTGAAATTCACTTTGATGTCACTACTTGCCAATTCGTTACAAGATAATTGATTTAACTTAGCATGAATCAATGCCATAGCAGAAGTGAAAAGAAAGCTATGAATGATAGATTTCACTATTCTAAGCTACAATCAAATAGTGATGAAGACATGGGAGATAATACCTCTGCTGCTAAGCTTCCATATTAAATGAAATCCAGTTGATTTTTAAGATATAGTGACCCCTTCATTTCAACAGCCTAGGGTACATGTGGGCAAATAGAGGCTCGCAAAAAGTTTCGTAGTGGCTTGCCAAGACAGACAGAAAAGATGATAGTGTACATTTGTCTTATTTAACTGATTCAAAAATTAAATGTGCCTGCAGCTATAGATATGAAATAAGCACAGTAAGTAAACTGAATAAAATTGCCACTATTTTATTTAACATACATTTATTGATTTTTATGGTACAATTTATACCTTTTCTGACTTCCTAAGTTGAATAATGAATGGAATTATTTTAGAGGTTCAGCCCTCTGGTATCCTATGCTTCCACTATGTGGCCCTAGAGCCAAACAATTGCCCAACCCTGGCATACGAGAACATTAACAGATTTACAAATAGCTTTCACAGCTTATACTTATATCCTGCAAATGATTATCACATACTAAAAACACAGATTTCTCTTAAATAATTTTCAGTCTTTCTATATCTATGTGTATTTCTTAAAATTTAAAGTAGAAATTCTTTTTAAAATTTACTTAAAACTATTTGCTTTTCAAGATATAATATGAAAATACTTTCAGGTGTAAAACAATATTTTTACTTTTACATCAATTCAAAAAATATAATACTAAAAGAATCTTGATAAATTTCTTTTCAAATTTTAAGATTAAAGTAGAGATATATCTTAATTCTTACTTCGTGTAATCAAATTTAAGGATAATAAAATAACATTAACAATTTATTACTTTAACAAAACATTCAATTACTTTTCATATGAGGATACACATACATGTTTTTTTTTCAGTTTACGATTTATCGTTAGCAAAACCTTTAAGAATATTGTAATATATTCAATACATATAAATTTTTTTTAATTAGGATTGGTAACAAGTTTTTAAAAGACTATTTAAAAATTGATTTAAATATAGTTTTAATCCTTTTCTAGGTAGAAGATATAATAAAAATTCATTTTGCCTCTCACTTTCTCCTAAACTATTGCAGAATCTATTAAAATATTTTATTAGCAAAAAAAATTGACAGTGTTGAAATATTCTCCAAGAAAATAACTTTTACAGTCTGTCAGGATCTATATATTCATGAGGTGAATAAAGTGCTTTATTTCTTCAAACTGGATCATGCTTTATACTTAACTTCATGAAGCATTAAATAAAAACTTCAATCCATTGCAACTCACATAAAATATATGATTAAATAATATAAGTTAATCTGGAAAAGCTAGTTTTAAAATACGAAGAATAAAAAGAAACTAAGGAAGCTTTTGCGATCGTAAGTTGGTTAACGCCTATCAACCCCAATCATCAATAGCTTAACTAATATTCCTCAAAAAAACATTCTTCTGAACACTGTCAATTGAAAATAACACACAAAAATTATCCATGATTCATAATATTTATAATTTAACTTCAATCAATATGCCGGTTCATAATCGGTCGTTACGAAACCAAAAATGACATATCAGCCGAAATCTTTTCAAATTGAGAATACAATTCTAAAATTCAATCATCACTTCATATTAATCACTTAGGTCTTTCGCATTTAATAACCCCGATATGGAAATACTTAAAAAATAAATCAACAAATAATGACATTGGAAACTTATTTCTAAAACCACCTATCATAAGCAAGTGAACGAAATTGCGATAGTGAAATAAGAATTAAGTCAGAAGGAACTCAGTTGGCAATTCTATAATAAAGAACAGTTAAAATCAGAATTACTTCTAAAGCTGACTTGAAAATATCTTCATTTTCAGCATCACCCTGAGTGTCTTCAAAAGGAGGTGGTTCCCGTGAATCAGCCATGTTTACTATTTTCTTTCAATTTCAATAATAATTTCAGAAATGAATATGAAAGGCGAATAACATGCCAGATGCACAGTTATTAAAAGTGCTAGTGATAACTTTTAAATCAAAGGCTCATCGATAGGACCACCTCAGTAATTATAATGCCAGTTTGATAACCAAATGGTTAAAGCAACTACTTAAAAATATGAAATATATCTGACAGGTGAAACTGTTTGATTTCAATAATAATTATTTAAAATAACAGCATTTTCAAATTATGACATTGTTTTTCCGTTGAACTTAAAATGGCAAATTAGTAATTCTCATTCTATTCATAAAATGCTACTTTTTTTTTACAAAATTTCCAGTTCTGAAATAAAAAGGCTTACTTATGTAATAATGATAGCCAAGTATTCCAAGTCACTAGTTCATGGCTAGAGACGCTTCGATAGATAAGTGTGTCCCAATTATTATTTCACTTAAAATCCATCGTGTGTGTGTGTCTCAACTGAAAACGATGGACTCAACCCAGACACATCTTTCGAACATGGTATTCCAGCCGTCACTGTGCATTCGATATATTTTGTTGAGGCTTTATATCCTCAAATGAGTAGGATGGGAGCGAAGAAAGTGAGTATATTAAACCAGGCATCGACTTCATAATCTATCCCTGATTCAAAATTACGGAAGGTTGTGGATAGCACTTTACGTGGCGCACTCTATCCTGAGGACAGAACCCGGGAACTTTGGATCCGAAACCGAGTAACTCAACCACTACACCAAAATGACCACCATGGTGCGGATGTAGTTACTGGCTTATATAGATTATATCGCTACACACACATTAGTGTTGGGCAAAAACAGACTTCCGAAAGCATTCAAAACAACATCAAGTACCTTTCAAACAGACAGTAGTAAGCGAGAAATAACAAAATCGAATGCATGGCCGGAGATGTGTAGGTCGCATAATTGACTTCTGATTTTCCTCGAGATTTGTAATCCAGAGGGACTGATGCACGTTAAATATATGAGGTCTCACATTAGCATGACGTGAATGGAGAGTTGGATTTTCACTTCAGGTAATGTCATCTATTTTTTGCTTCGAAATTATAGTAAATGTTGATTGCGGCTAATGAACCTTCGGATGGGACAGAAATAAGCAATCCAAAGGGTCTGCTGCAATAAATCTATCATAGAATAATCTTACAGAAGCATGATTTAGGTATGAAACTTATTAATGTAACTGTATTTGACATTTTCTTGAAATTCCACCAATGAAGTTGACCAATAATATTAATTCCAAATAAGTTATTTTTTTCTAGATTACATTAAAATAATTTTAAATTGTGTGTCTTATTATTATTTTTTCTCCAATTTCAAAAATAAATTTAATTGTAGTTATTGGTGAATCTTGATTTATAGAGAACTGCTATTTAATTATTAAAATTCCATTATTCAAAAACCTATAAAATTATTTATTAAAGCCAAATATAAGATATTCAGAAGCTAGAGAGAACTTCAAATAATTAAACAAAAACATAAAATGCGGAGCAAACTAAATTTGAACGGCTTTACAAAAGAAAAGTAACTTTCCGATTTCTGTAAAAGTAAACGTATTGATTCCAACTTTTTAGAGTAAAATATAAAATAATTTTATTGAATAATTTTTTTCTTATAAAATATCTTACAATATTTTATTTTGATTTTATCATTGTGTCTTACCTCGTGATATATTTTGTTGAATCAATAATATTCAATATCACGTAAATAAATATTGCATTAATGTATACTTTAAATTAAGGCATTGTTTACCAAATGTATATATCTTTTGATTCAATCAAGAAACAAATCTGCTATTTTGCCAATTTGAAAGACATCTATCGTAATGGGAAAACAGAAAGGCTTTCGGAAAATCCAAGGAGTCCCAAAGAAAAACGAGAAAAGAGTTGTAAACGTTTCCAAACTTCCTGCTAATCTTCAAGTGGGATCAAATATCAAGAACATCGAACGTCTCATTGAGGAAGAAATCGAATTTGCTTTCTGGAGGAAAAAAATGGATAAATCCTTTCGAAAGGAATTGGTAAGTTATTTTTTTTTTTAATCAATAAGGAACTACAAAAGTATATTCCATTTGAATTGTATTCATTCGAGTTGAATTTAGCTTATTTTTTAAAAATAGTTTTGACCTATTTCTTCAATTGTGTATTCATCATGCAATTGCTTCAATATTTCTCATTAAAAAGAAGTGTTATTTGAATTATTCCAGGTTTTTTTTATATATTTTTTTTGTTGTTCTTTCTTCCTTTTCTTCTTTTTTTTTTAAACGTGAAGGTTTGGTTTATGTTCTCCAAACATATATATACTGCAATATTCTTCTCACAAATCTGAAATCCTCTGGCAAAAATTCTGTACATCGCATATAATTAATAATATAAAATAAAACCTTTGTTAAATTGGCTAAATTTATGAATTAACTTGCAAAATCAAGAAGTTTTTCTTACGTATTATCGCAACTTATTGGCTACATTATATGAAACGAAGCACATGGTTGCCAATTCAACGCGTATGACACATAGGAAAAATGGGTTTCCAACTTGGCGGGTTATTAATTGAGTTGGCGATTGTTGCGGTAAAATGTGAGTACCAAGCAAAATTATAAATCATTTTTAAGATTTAAAACTTTGGCATTAAATTTTGTATTTATCATTCAAATTTAAAGATTAACCAGAAACAAAATATAGCTTTAAAAAAGGAAGTCTAAATAACTTTTGTAAACAGTGGACACAAAACCCATATCATGACTAATGGCTCAAAAGAAGCTTAGTTTCAATGAAAAATTATTAATTAACTCAATTAACACGGCTAATTCACTTCTAAATAGTATTTTTATCATTAAAGGAGGAATCTGGTTTTAATTTTGGGTATTTAGGCGTATATAATTAAAGGCCATGTATTAGGTTTTTAAGCACATACGATTCGTAATATTTTCCAGGTTTCTTAACACCTCTTGATAAGTGGACTGATAATTAAGTGTTCATAAACTGATATATGGTTACTTAATCCAGACCGTTTTCTCTCAGCAAAGTTAACCTTGATTATTTCAAGGTCCAATGAAAATAATTGCATGAAAAGTTAAACTCAGTGTTTTTATGAAATTCAAAATAAAAACATCTAAGAGTTTTGCTATGTTACAATATATATTTTAATAATTTTTATTTTTAATAATATTAGTTTTTCGATTTTTTTTTTACTTTCTTACAGTTTTACAGTTACAGTTATCTATTTAATATTCAAAACATCTTTGAAATTGAGAAGAGCAGATAACTTCATGGTCTCAAGTATTTGGGACATTCATTTCCCCCCCCTTTTCTATTAAAAAATTAATTTCTATAATCCCTCCCCCATACCATTCAGAAACTTTTAGGTATAACCTACAAAATTTGAAACTTTGAAGTAAAAAAGAAAAAGAAAAAGAAGAATAAGAAAAGAAATATTTACATAAATAAAGAGAGAAAAATATTTAAAATGTCGATTATTTGTGTTAATTAAATCAGTTTATTTAAAACTGATAATATTAAATTTACAAAATGCAATTAAATTTTCAAACTGTTGGTTAATTTATTTCCCGGTTAGATCATTATAAAATGAGAAAGTTAATAAGATGCTGGTCGGCATGTGGTTTGGATACAAACTGTCACCCAGTGTGATATAAATTCATAAAGTTTCTAGATGTTGTCCTGCGAAATGTTTTACTAAGCAATCTACAAGTGTCAATTAAAATTTGTTACATTGTGAAATTGCTGCACGTTCTTTCCTATTAGTCCCGAATGTAATCCATGGGGAAATTATTGGGAGAGCTAACTATATATTCGGACACAATGGAAAAATCTATTCTAAGTTTCCATATGCAGCTAACTGTTATGTTGTTGTCAGAACGTCATTGGTAGATCTAGACTATAACAGAATTAGCTAATTGTACTTAGGTATAATACCTCTGATTAATTTTTCAAATTAAAAAATGTCCCCAAATACCGCTGCATGTAACCTATAGTCGAAGACTATTCCACGGATGAACAAATACAATATTTTTTAGACGAACAATGACAGCTTTTGGCGATATCTTTTGATTTGGCGAAATTGGTTGATTTTATAATACGTAAGTAACGATATACACTGGTGTCCAAAAGTTAAGCATAATTGATAATTATGGGAATAAAGAAGGAATTGTAAATCAGAATGGCGGAAAATGTGATATGCGAGTGTAAAATGGTTATAAAATAAGGAAGCAAATCAAAAGAATGATAATAATTAATTTTATTATCCAAAGGTAGCAGTTTGAAAGAAAACTGTGCATAGCAAGGATTCACGCTTTAAAGAAAAAATGAAAGAAAACATTAAATAAAATACTGATGCTGCAGTTTAATAAGGCGTGTGGTCACCTCTGACAGCCAGGCCCGCTGCACAGCGATTTACCATACTTGTTATGAGATGATGAATGAGTTGTGGGCTCAAACGGTTCCAAGCTTCTTGGAGAGCTCTCTTCAGTTCTGTAACGGAGCTTGGTGGATGCGAACGGGCTGCAATTTGTCTCCCGAGCATATCCCATACATGCTCGATAGGATTTAAATCAGAGGAGTTCGCAGGCCACAACATGCGCAGGATTTTTTCCGTTTCAAGGAAGTCATCAATCAGCACCGCTCGGTGACATGGCGCATTATCATCCATGAATATAAGGTCAGTACCGACAGCACCTCGAAAAAAGCGAACATAATGCTCAAGAACTTCGTCTCTGTATCTTTGAGCAGTCACAGACCCTGTGTCAAAGAAATGGAGGTCTGTGCGGCCGTCCATCTTGATGCCTGCCCATACCATTACTCCCCTTGATGAAAATGATGTCTTTCCGTTATGTTTCGTGGTTCAAAACGTGTTTTACGTTCTCTCCATATCGTTACCCACCGAGAATCACTATTCAGACTTAACCGGGACTCGTTACTGAACATCACATGGCCCACTCTCCCACACGCCAATGTTGATGTTTCAAGCTCCAATTCAAACGAGCGCCTTTATGCGCAGACGTGAGGGAAATGCAAACTGCTGGTCTTCCGGCCTGAAGGCCAACATGATTGAGTCTCCTTTTAAGGCGATATGGTACCATCTTCACAATTTTTTTTATTTTTAATATTTGAAATTTGGTTTTAATTGTATTTCATAATTAAAACATAACAATTCATATTTAATAATAATTCTATGCAAAAATTTTTTAATTTGTTGCAAAGTGTTTGCAAAATTTAAATTTTTTTGGCTTTTTAAAGCATTTTTTAAATCCCTAAGGCTTCCTTAAATATGTCTTTTTTCTTTGAAAATTTTTTTTCCAAGTACTGTATAATATACTACATAAAACTGTTCATGGTTTTTTTCTGCTGCTGCACCTTAATTTTTTATTAATATTTTTATAGTTAAACTTCCAAATATTCTAAAAAAAAAAACATTAATTTTGATTTTGAAATTTTTTAGAAAAAGTACTAAACATGTTAGAGCTAATTACATTCACAATTTTACAAAAGATGCATTTCAGAACATGTATAAAAAATTTCAAACCCATACTTCAATTATCAAAAAAGCCTTAGGGTTTTGAATAACAGTATATGTACAAAAATTCAACATGGAGAAATATGAGTTTGAAGTTTTCATTCCATGAATAGCATGATATAATATTCATCGAATAGTCTGAAACTTTTATGAAATGTTAATTAGCTTATTTAAAACTGCTTAGCATAAGAAATTGCAAAAATGTAGAACAATTAAACAGAATACTGCCATAATGAATACATAGAAAAAAACGAATGAAAGATCAATATTTCATAAAACTTTATCTTAATAATTATAAAAAATAAATAAATACACACACTTAAGAGCTTATTCCATGCTCAGAGCTAATGCACAACATGTACAAAAGATGTTTATGCCTTTATTTTTTATTTCCATTATTTTAAAAGCCTTCGCATGTTAAATATTGTACACGAATAAAAGCAAAATCAAATAACAATTTATAGGTAAAATACATCAAAATCTAAAACTGTATATGTGCATTTGTTTAAATAAATATCTTAAAATATTTTAATAGTAAAAGTGTTGAATCTCGCACACATGGGATATATATATATATCACCAAAAACAAATATATAATAAATTAAAAGTAAAAAAACTTTTTTAAAAACAAGCTTTTATTTAAACGCACTGCATTTATTACTGCATATATAATGTCAATCTCATTGATGCGCATTAGAAAAATAATTAATTCATTTTTTATCAGGCTCTTTTCCAGCAGATAATCTGAAATGTAGGCGTGTTAATTGCTGTTTAGCATCAAACATTGCTCCATTACTTAATGAAAAATGCAGGTAAAGCTTTGAAATTTTGCAAGCATATTTATAAAGATTCGGGGTATCAAATAAGCCAATAAAATTTTTTTCCATTGTTTAATGATTTTTAGGTTACCATATCACCTTAAACAGTTTCTCTCGAAATTCGTATTCCTGTGGCGACTGTGAGCGCCGAACCCAGTGCTCTGGCAGTACTGCACCTCTGACGTTGGTCCACTTTCAGAATTCGAGACACTTCGGTTTGTGATCGTGAGGATTCCAACATTCCAACGATTCTTCCTTTCGTAAACATGTCCAATTGACGTCTTTGTGCCATCATTCACCTTGTTTGATGGTTAACAACGTTCCTTCGCACAGCAGTTGCACGAAACTTGTCTGAACTGCCTATGCTGCGTGAATCCCTTTCTCCGCGTTCCGACATGCACCGGTGTTTCAAGCAAGAAGTAGTCGACTGAAAAGTTTTGCATAAACCCAATGTTTCTTCTTTACCCAATTAATATCCGCAATAAATTTGGAATAATTTTACGAACATTTACTCCATGTTTTTCGCATTTTACGATTTATGCTTAACTTTTGGACACCAGTGTACTAAACGGATTGCCAGGTCGGTTGTCACAGCACCGGGTTTGTTGTTATTAACCGTCTGATATCTTATTCTCAAACGATACCATTGACAGACATCCGAGAAACAGTTTAATGTTGGCTCACTCAGACGGTTGGGATTTCCCTTTGTACGACGTCATGTCACAGGCGACAGAATATATTACCAGGACACATCGTCAAATACTTAAGGTATCCTAAAACTGTGAATTTTGCAAAAAATTTACATTTTTTTTATGATTTTATTTTATAGGCCATCTTATTAGCTTTATAAAAATACCAAGTTTATCATTGCACGTTCACTAAAACAAAAACTATAAGTATCTTAATAAATGCAAATGCTATTACTTTAAGCACGATGTCATACTTTAAAATGCGTTTCATTCGAAATGTGATTTTTTGAAAATAATCAAACGGGGTCAGCCATTGCTAAAAGGTTTTGAAAATAATTAACTATAAAATTTTTTCTGTTGTTCTGTATAATAGTAGAAGTGTTTTAACCTTCAGATTATCAATCACTGTTTTATTACAAAATGTACAGTCCCTTATGTGAATATAATCACTGTTTTTTTAAGCAGTTTCATGTAATAACTGAGATAAAGTGCTCTCGTTTTTGTAAAAATTAAAATATCTCTCATCCTGAAGATCATTTCGACAATGAATAACATAGCAACACATTACAATTGAAAAATTGAAGGTCTGTTCATAAATTTTGGTACAGAATGGGCTGCGTTTCTGTTATTTTTTGTCAATTTTTCCCCTTTTTTCCCCATTTTAGTAGTAATAATTTCTTTTTCTATTCTGCATTTTAGCATATTTTTCTTAAAAATGTACTAAAAAAATCTAAAAACAACAAAAAAACCCACATATCTCTATTTTTTTGAAATAAAAATATTGCAACCAGTCGGATACCTTAATTGGTTTGAAAATCTTTATAGAGCCCATTTGAGTCTTTTTACGCAACCGTCTCAGAATGTTTTCATGAGTTTGATAGTTGATGGTAGTTTAACAAGAAGTCACACACTCAAAATATCATCTGGGAATTTACTTTGCAAAGAAGGAATTCTGAAACAAATCATTCATTTGTTCTGAGATTGAAATTGTTTCTTTTTCAATACATGTTCATTCCATCCACCAATTTTTATCACTATTGGAAAACTCTTACATTGTGCCCCTATTTTAGAAATGTATTATTTTGGAGTGTATTTCCCTTTATATTTTAGTTTTATATCTTTTAATATAACAAAGACAATAATTCAAAAAATATACAATAATATTTTTCAATAATAAGTTAAAAAAATAGTAGAACCCAAACCAGAATGGATCACTTAGATCACTTAGTTTTCAAAATCTAAGTGATAAAAAGCTAGAAGGTCTGTCTAGACCATTGATATTGACTCAATACGTGGCCCGCGGCTTCATGTGGCTCGCCAGTCTTTTCTGAGTGGCCCAGTCATGGCCCGTTTCACTAAGGAAGTCAAATATTTAAGAACAATGCTCTAAAAATTTAACGAGAAATTCTATCTATCAGCTATATTTTTTTATAGTGGAATGTAAACAATGGGATTGGTCCTGGATGAAAGGAAATCGAAACTACACCATAACTCAGTAAAAAATGCACAAAAGTAAATAATTTTGTGAGTATGTTAAATAGAAAAGTTAAAATAGTATTAAATAAAAGCTAAAAATGAGTTTTAATATTTTGATCAATTTCACCTTGTTTAATGTTGCTTTGGCCTTTATCCTCATGTTGCGGCCCGGTGGAAAAAAAAAAGGTTGAGTACTCCTGGTCTAAACGGTTATGTACCAATAGTGTAAAAATATTTTAGTAATGTGTAAACTTATACAATGTTCTGTATGTAAGTTCAACACGATCCCATATTTAATACCTTTTTAAAAATGGCTTTAGTCCATTGCTTGGCACAATTTTTCAAATCACTATTTTGGCGCATTTATACGCTGTGATTTTTACAGTTATAATCCTTCATTAGACACTGAGAAACTTAACCAAAATGTTGGGGCAACCAAAAAATTTTATGTAATCTATAGTGAAGATACTATTGTCTAGCAGTGAGCTAATCTACATTCAAACTGAAGACAAGTAAGGCGCTTTCTACAGATGTAACTGAACATTTTCGTTGCCTGCGCTGCTTACTTATCTTAGTGTACAAGAACTTGTTATGCAGAAATAAGAAACGATGTTTATTAAAATGTTTGTATGTTACTCTGCAAACCACTTCCAGTCAAGCAATGGATTTAAGTACATCATATTTTCTCCTTTGTTTCTTTGCAGATAACGCAACTCAAGTACACACAAAAATACATTTAGATTTATTTTAATTGAAATGCATTTATATTTTCTTTAGGAACGATATTCTCTGTTAGCAAAAGCTGTCCATCTTGGATGTGAACGAGCAGTTGATGACTTATTGGACGCTGGAGTAAACGTAAATGAACAAATTATGGTAAATAAATGGAGTTTATTTTATAACTAATTATGTATTTAGGAGATAAAAGTATTTCTAGTTTATTGTAGCAATATTAATGAAAAATTTCTTTTGGATTTGACGACGCATTCATTTTTGAGGAAAATTTTTACAATTGTGACAGTATTATTCTAGCTTTGAGACGTAGATTTAAAGCAATCTTTCCCAAATATGGTGAACCGTAAAAAGTTTGGCACTTAGTAACAATAATAAATGGAGATAAAACTTTGTTGATAAAAAAAAGATTAAGAGCAATAGTCGAAAAATTTGATAGGTTAAAATTAACTGTGACTTATAGGATAATAATTTCTAACGTATTAAACAATTTTTCTTCCGGTAATAGTTAGCCTTAACCAGGTATTCTTTGTTTAACTTGCCTAGCGGTGAACATTAAACGTATCTACGTTCAGACAATTATTGAGGTATTTTATTTAACCCGGAAGCGGTCACGCGGGGCACAGAGTCACCCTAGGCTCACGAAATCTTTAATTCTGGGGAAAATAGTTGTTACCAATGGCCTTGTCAGTATCCTCTTATATGACAGCCTTCATGGTAACTAAAATGTATTTGTCGCATGTCTGTATCCCTCTTTTTTGGGAGTGGCGAACGTTTTCTTACAATCTTAACATACTTGTGGTGACTGAATTCCCCCCCTTCTGTTCCAAAATATTTTCCATGAACAGGCTACATTTCTGCCCTGTGAACAACTTAGCGGTTTCGATAACTGTGTTGTATGACTAATTATGGTTTATGAATGTAAATGAACAGAATATAAAAAAGAAATAGACATCTGCTATCTCTATTGGATGAAGTTTAAACTAAGCAAACAAAAGAACTTGTGATGAAATAATGGATATTATAAGCATGATAGCGAAAGTAAATTTCAGAAAATTGATGAGCATGAAACGTATTATAAAAGAATTTCAAATGATACCTAAGAAACTCCATCAAGAAAGATATGAAGCCAAACGTGTACCACCAAACACACATTGCACCTTACCAAAAAGACACAAGCTAGAATAAGTTCAACATGCTATTTGTCAATCATCAAAGGTAAAACTACAATAACTTAAACAAAATATGAGAGTTTTGCCTGCAAATATTATTCCTTTAATGTGTGTAAAATTAATTCAGTTGAATTTTTTTCTAAAATTATCAAATAAAAATTGAGAAATCCTTTAAAGTAAGTAAATATACTTTCTCTTAGTTAAATTATTCTCTGGAATTACGATTTTTTATCATGTACAGTAAAATAATTACAAAAAACAGAAAGAAAAAAATTAGGGTGTGTGTGTGACGGAGTTACCTTTACATCAAGTGCGCGCCTTCTCCCGGGTTAAGGAAATATAGCAAAGACCTTTTGGCAGTCTTTATGTGATTATATATGTACATCAGTGCTTCTTTATCTCAGGAATTATGGAAAAATTGTTTTGCAGCCATACATAAAACTAACATTTGTGATTTGGCCTTAAATTTTATTAATTCATACCTATGCCTGAAAGAAAAAGATTTGTGTGCTTTTTTTTTTATCTCAAGAGTTTTATAAATGTGTATTTTCATTATTATTTTAAGTCGTATATGTGATAACTAAAGCACATGGAAAATGGTTAAAAAATAAAATTTTTAGGGAAATATTAAGAAGTCATATCATATACTTGGTCTGTCCCATATGATCGTAATCTGTACTGGATTAAAATGTAACATTAATAGTAAGTTGCCATCTATAAATCACCGAGAAAAAGTGTAGTATCGGGAAGTTTTAAACATTTTTTTATAAGAACTAGATTAAAGTAATTGAGAAAAGATAAGAGAGAGACATAAGAATTCATGAATATAGACACGGTGTCTCAGAGGTAGAGTGTAAGTCCCCGTAAGTCCAAGGTTGCAGGTTAGATCCCCACTGGAGTTGATAGACTTTCTGGATACAAAAATCGTAGGCACGCGTGTCATATGATTATGTGGTATGTAAAACAATCCCTTGAGTATCAATTTGGCTCAGGTATTCTCGGTATTAATTCAAGCGTCAAAAATTTGATAACGGGATCCGTCACTAGATGGCGCCACCAATGAGATGGCTCTCACATTTGCAGACTTGCCGTGTCTTCAAAGACTTAGCAGCCAAAATGCAGCCCATTTGAAAGAAAGACTAACTTTCTTAAGATATCAAGACACAGGGTGAATCACTATTTTAATTATGTTTATAGTATAGTCTTTACATTGATTTTAAAATACTTAAAAAATTTACTATCTTCCAGGATGGCAGCACTCCAATTCTGATAGCCGTGGATAAAGGACACACCACAATCCTACAGAAACTTTTAAAAGCGGGCGCTGACTTGAGGTTATCTCGTAATGTAAGAAAAGTATCTAGTGTAATTAAAATTTTTACATAAAAAAAAAATCAGAAATATACATGCGCATAGCAAGTCTTGGCACAAATGTATTATACCGTTGACTAATTTCACTAATTCAAAAGACGTCTCCAAATGCCCTGTGGAAAACTATTCCCCCCGCATGTTCGAATACAATAATTTTTACATTGACAGTATATTTATCTATACATTTTTTTCATTTGGCGAAATGGGTCGATGGTATAATACGAAAGTACCCAATTTATTTCTTTTAGAAATTTACCTTATATTTCAATTTTATTTATTTTAAAACTCATAAAACAGTACTAATTCAGTAGTTACTCGAAATGACACCCTTGTAAAGAAAAAATGCATGCGTGTATTAGTGTGAACACGCGATAGAAGTTAACTTCTTTGGCTCATATGTAATGAATTGTAAAATTAAGTTTTATTTTAAAGTAATCTTATACATAATTAACAAATTTATTATTATCATTATTATTTAAAACTGCATCGAAAAAAATAATTAAGATGGAAAAGGTGTAAGTATAAACAAAATTTTCATTTTCAATACATAATACTAAAAATTTTTTTATTGTATACATTTATAGAAAAGTATCATTATTATTATTCTATTTCCATTATGCTTATGGGTGTTTCAGTGCATACTTTTGTTATCAAAGGCTTGTGGAAACTAAAATAAGAAATGCAGGTTTTGCAATATTAGCATAAAATCAAAATATCACCAGAAATATAAAATGCAAAGAAAAAACAGAGATATTTATCATTCAATTATATATTAACCTCGTAACTTTAGCATAATTGGAAATTTGATTTTGAATGAAAAGGTCTTAATCTTGTAGAATGAACTATATGTGTTAATTTTCTTGTATCAATATATAGGAAAATTAACAGATCATTTGGTTTATCTATCTCATAAGTAACATTTGAAAGTTTGTTTACAATTTTAAAGACCATTGTTTGTTTGTTTTTGTAAAAAAATAGCTTTATTCGTGAAAAAAGACAGAAAAATAGAAATTTTCAAAATTACGAAATTCCATATATATATATTTTAAAGCAATCTTACCGAATGCCGTTTTTGCTTACAAGTAAAAAGAGCCAAGATTGTGAAATAGCGTATGGCTCCAGAAATTCTTCTTAATGCGCATGCGCAACTTTCAAAAACTTGGAATTCCTGCCAAAAAAACAAAAAAAAACAAAACGTACAGTGTGTTTGAGAAATTTTTTTTTAACGTTTTCATTTTTAGAGGGCATAATTTTTACACTAAAGTTTTGAAAATTCGCCCATCAATTGTAAACAGTAATTTTTAAATAAAAAATGTACCAAAAATACTGTTTTAATCGATTCTCATAAAAAGTGTTTTAGACAAAAAACAAAAGCTTATTTAAAATCCGTAATTTTTAAGCAATTTTTTCAATCTTCAGATTCATTACGGATAATATATGTCTACACACGGAAAAAAGTTTCGTGCGATTATCTTAATAAATGACGAAGTTATTAAATGTTTAATTAAAATTTGGAGTATTTTTTGAAAAATCGTAAAAAAAAAAGTTTTTGACATTTTATTTTTAAAATGACTGGTTCTAAAAGAGAAAGGCATAAATTTTTTAGTGTAGAATATCGTTTTAATAACAAGAAAATAAATTCATACGCAACAATTTAGAAATCACTTTCGTAAAAACGCATCAATTTTGACTCATTAAAAAAATCATAAGAATAGAAAATATCATTATTTTGTAACAAAAATTATACCGTATTATGGCGAAATAAAAGATCTTTCCGATTCTCTATTATTATTTTTTGTCTGATTTTAAAAGTAAAAATTTGATGGTTATTTCAAAATTGTCGAAAAAGTTGGAACTTCACTCCGCCGAAATGGAAAATATATTCCTACCTTAAGTCATCCCATAATGCGTAACGAAAATTTTTCCTTACTATGCCATAAGAAGTTAACTTCAAAAAAGAATTAATGAAGACAATTCTGAAAAAAAAAATTATAATATGCCTTTTTTCTGAGATATTTATGTTTTCCATGTTTTGCAACCCCTTATGCAACATTTCATGCAATTATCTTCAATAGTTTAGGACATTTATTTTGCGGTGTTTTAAAATCTCATATATGCACTACATAACACCTAGAAGAAATTATCTAAATGTAAAGAAAATCAATAGATATGATGTATATGTGTTGAAGATATATCTTCAGGAAAATTATATTCAGAATTATACAGTCAGAAAATATAGCTACAGGACTAAAAAAATGTTAATAATGCGTTACCCCGTCTTTGCCCACGATTGAAGCTGTTCTTCAGCAATGCATGGACTCGTACAATTTTGGTAGATGTCCTCCGGTATGATTGCTCGCTATTTCCGTAGCAATCAATAAGAGTTATATTAGAGTAATATAGAGCTGGCCTGCCATTAGAGCCGAAGCGTTCTGTTTTGGAAAGAGGTAGAGCGATCGTACCAACCCGGGAGATGTTGAAGAAACACGGGTAAGAAAAAGTGGTAGAAAGGTGTCCCATGTGTCTCCAGCCATTATTCTGTTGAAATGTAAGCTCAGGAAAAGAAGGAAAGGACTACACTACGGCCGTAGAATCTCGTCGACGCAACACCAAGCTGTGAAGGTGTCATGTATGACAACTGAAAAGGTCCGGCTATCGAATGAAATGGCATCTTATACCATAACTCCGGGTGTCACGCTTTGTGGCAAACGATAGTTGGGTAAATATTTCATTGCTGTCCTAAATGACTCTTGACACATTTTTCCTTCTCATCCGGGCTCAAATCGAAGCGGAATTCATCACAGAAAACAATTGTACTCCAGTCTGAGAGATCCCAGAGAAGATGCACCCTACACAAAGGCAGCTGGTTATATGCAACAGAGAGGAAGAATCGACTCAATGATCTCAGCCTCCTTTCACAGTGTTGCTTGTCGATGATCGTTGGATTTGACCCCATACGTAAGGACTCCTTACCGTTGGAGTTCCGGTTACTCTCTGCAGACGTTGATCAGGTCACGTTAGGAATTTTCAAACGATCATTTTGTTCTCACGTCTGATAGTTTCTCTGAGTTGACCAATGCTTTTATAGACATTCTGTTTTTTTTTATTTTTTTTATAGCCATGATTCATCCATCACTACCAATATCACTACCAATATCATTTCAATTCAAACATCGAGCAATTTTGCGATTTGACTACCTTCCTTCCTATAAGCTGGTGTCATACGAGACAATGTGTCTTTTTGTCCCCACTTCTCTAATGTGAAGAGGGAAGAGAATTCCATTCACTAGTAGACACAAAGTTGACTGAGAAGGAAATGCTTGACTCATCTGTACAATGATATTGAGTCCGAAGAGGCAATTAAAAGCTTTCTTCATTTTCTTAACCCAAGTAGCCACTTGTGAAGGGTGTAGTTTCTACAATATTCTTTTATTTGAATCTACTAGTGGAGAGGAGAACATGGTTTTTGAGTGTCTGAGGGAGTTGCATACCAGGGAGTGCTAGTTGAACACGTGTGAAGGGACGTGTGATTTCTATTCAGTACTAATTCCCGACTGACTGCTGCTTCTCTTATATGCGTATCAAGTTGACTCGCATGAAAAGAAATATGCATTAAAGAGATTTTTTATAATAATTATAATAAATTTAATTCTTTGATCCTCTTTTTAACTCATTAATACTGATACATATTTTATCCAGTTTCGATGGGAATTTCGGAAATATTTAGCCCTTAAGGGGGCTACTGTTTCAGCTACCGATAATTTTTTTTACCCGACTACTTTTCCAATTACACTAGTAAAACAAAACAAAACAGTTAAATAGATTAATCGTAAGGATTTATTTCCGTTTGTTTGGCATCATTGTCCAATCAAGTTCAATCCTACATATATATATCCCATAACGTCTCCCCTAGATGTCTGTAATTGTTTTTAAAAAAACTCCAGGAAGAGATTTTTTAAAATTTGTTTTTAGACGCTTTTCCCCCCTAATTATCATGCACGCTTTTATCTATTTTTCTTTCTTTTTTGATGATTATAGTGCTGTAACAAATTTTTCTGAGGAAACATTTTTAACTCTGTATCAAATACTTTGCATAAGAAAACATAAAACGGTTAAAATGTAGATTGGGGCCTTTGGATTTGGCGATTTTTATCTAGATGTCATAGACAGCTTGACTATCGAATCCGGTTGCCAAAAACACTTATCGCTAAATAAAGTAGTTTGGCGAACGATTTCGGTCACCAAAAGAAATTTACATCGCCAAGCCCCCCCCCCCCCGCCTAATTTACACTTTATCCACATAAATCTGATTTAATTCTATAATGATATTATCTGCTTTCGTTATTTTTATTCAGTATTTGTGGTTTTTTTTATAGAATGGAATGAATGCCTTCATGATTGCTGTTTCTAAAAATGACGACAAAGCATTTTTTCTCTTATGGAATCATTTTGACAAAAAGGACAATTGGATACTCAACCAAGAAAATTCGGTAAGTCTGGTGGGGCTCTATTTTGAAACATTTTTCTCCTAAGACTTAATAACTATTCTGTGAAATTTGCTTAAAAAGCGATTACATGCTTTATTATCAATGCTGTTATAAATATTTGCTTTATTATCAATGCTGTTATTAATATTTGCTTTATTATCAATGCTGTTATTAATATTTGCTTTATTATCAATGCTGTTATTAATATTTGCTTTATTATCAATGCTGTTATTAATATTTGCTTTATTATCAATGCTGTTATTAATATTTGCTTTATTATTAATGCTTAAATTTGTTTAAAAACTATAACATACTTTATTTTAAAGCTGTTTAAATCGTTCATTAATGCAGTAGAACTAGATCAAGAAAATGCCGTTTGGCTTAACACATTCACAATTTTCTTAAGACAAAATTTTTATCAAGAAAGAGCCTTAGATTGCTATTTTTAAATTACAACCAAAAGGGTTCAAAGAAAATTAAGCGAAGGTTTTGGAGATAGAAAATGACTTGATCTTAATCAAATGACTTGATCAAAGGAAAAATTAATAAAACTGATACGAATCATAATCGTTTGACTATATCCAGTTTTTCCCCTGAATAACAACTACATATTGTTTATAAGCCATACTTGGTAAAATATTAGTTTTCTCCATAACTCTGGCGATTGAGAAAAAAGATGTCGTCAAGTTGATCGAACAGCTCTTTTTTATGTATTGGATTTATATCCAATGTTCTAATAATAATGTTCTGAATCGACGATAAATGGAGAGGATTTAAAAGAGGATCAAACCACCATATGTATATTCACTACAAGCTTTTACTCACAGCATAAGATCAAGAATTCCAGGTCACTTGGTAGAGAACATTTATTACAAGTATGAAGCATTCGAGTATAAATATTTTTCACAATACATGCTCGAACTCCATTTCACAATAAATTAAATTATTTTATAAGAATGATTTCATTTTTTATGTCCAGTAGAAGTATCTTTTTGACTGACTTCTCTTCAAAGAGAGTAAACTATATGCCTCATAACAATATATAAAATAATAATTAAAGAAGACAGTAAAAGAAAAAAAAATAAGGCTGTAAATATTCGTAATAAATGCAATATCCTTAAAGTGCTGCAGCAACGTACTACTAAATCATCAAAAGAAACGATAACACACTAGCTATGGATAGTATATGATTCAAATCGTAGGTTTGAGTCTTGATTCCACCAAATACACTCCTGTTCAAAATTAAGATCACAAACATATTTTTCATCATAATTTTAAAATTTCTCCATTTTAACTGTATAAAGAATTTACATCCCTTCTTTCCTATGACCCGGCTAGAGGAGGGGGGGGGGGACGAAACGATCATACGACATGATGAACTTCAATTATTTTATTTATCACTATATTCAACTCAGGCACAAACAACACTTAAACAAGATAACTTTAATCAGTAATAGAACGGAAGAGAGACGAGAGAGAGATTGCGCCGGGGGAGAATATATTCAATCTGCAGCTCCACCCTAAGTATAACTTTATACAGAGCTTACGTATTTAATGACCGCACTATTAGTTTAACTTTCTAAACATCGACTTGATTTAAGATCACAGTACCTGTACTCTTGCAGTCTTCTATCTGTTTTGAGTTGACTTTAACATTCCCGCTATCGATTCTAATCACTTTCTTAATATTCCTTCTAGCTTCTTACTTTGCTTACGTATACGTTTCACTGCCGATTTACTTCACTTCTAATCTATTCCCAATTCTTTCATTCTCAACCTCGCGAATAAAGAATATTTATATTAAACTTAATTTGCCTATCACGCTTTCTGCCCTTCGGAGAAGATTGGTTGAAAATGCTGGCCCAAAAGAATTACCCAGAGGTTAATGGAAGGACGCGTATAGATCCGTCACAACTGATAGAATTTGTATTTTATATAGTTTAAAGAACGGGTAGTACAATATCAACCTTCAGTTTAAGAAAAGATGTTGTTTAGCGTTAGTTTTTGGAGAACTACTGGATTGAGACCGTTCAAGCATTATGGGAATTTTGCCTCCAGTTTTGTAAATATTTCATTAAAACAAACAAGTTAGTCTGTTTGCAGTGAGAATGACTTCTCGTAATCGTTTAGATGATTCCTTGAGATGGAAAGCCTTTGGTAGGCTTGAAGCTGGGCAGTCGCAAGCGGAGGTGGCTCGCTGGTCACAAGTGCCTCGAAAGTGGTCTCCCGGTTATGGAATCAATTCGAAACAAGTGGTACTGTCACCAGAAAGGTCGAACAAGGTCACCACAGAGCATCGACATCTGCACAGAATCGTTAGTTGGCACTAAGGGCACGACGCCATAAGCGGACAAGGATTCCTCAACTTGCTTATGACTTTGCTGCTGTGTCTGGAAGATAAATTTCCGGTCAAATAGTCAATAGTCGTCTTGCAGAGATCGGCTTTTACTCCAGCCATTAACACTAATGGCTGGTTGTTTGTCCATTTTTTACTAGAACGTTCGACGGTGGTGATTGGACACAGGAGCCTGTTTAGTTTGCTCTCCTTTCCGCCTTTTTTGTGACTTTTAATTATATTCCATGGTGATTACACATAAAAGTTTTGCGGTTCTAGAGAGATTTTGCAACTAAATATACCTAGAATGTTCGTTGGTGTCGTTTCGACACCAAGGTAATTTAATATTATAAATAGCTGTCGTTCGGCAAAAGATAGTTCACTATAAATAGATAATATTAGTAAAACAAACTTCCAGAAGTAATATCGCACATTTATTTGATCTTGAATACAGTGTTATTGGATTCACAGGGGAAATGAGTCAGTTATACTAAAATCGTTGTGTCTAAGTGTTTCGTTTCATAGCATTTGCTTATCTGGTCATAAAAAAAATTTGATTCGATTTTTAAACCTTGTGCAAAGAAGTCAACATGAAACAATGACTCGTAGAAAAGTTCTAAGCTGTGATGAAATTGCTAATTTGTTGCTACAACTTTCTGAAAATGAATCAGATGTGGTGGTGAGCTGTCTTGTTTTAATTTAGATTCCGATGAAGACATTATTGAGTGAAAGTGACTGCGAAAATATTGGAGAAAGTGCAGATATAATTGATAATATTCCAGTAAATCCTGATAAATATGTAGAAAGGGATGACACAGAATTGATACCGCGTAATAGCAGTGTTCCAGCAAGATTTGCGACTCGAAATGTTTTGCGACAAAGCAGTGGTCCAACAAGCTTCGTGAAACATAATGTCAACGTCAGTTTTTTATGATATAAGAGGTCATAATATCTAATTACATGAAATAATATTAAAAAAATTAAACCCTACTGAAAAGTAGTCCTTCAATCATTTAGTTATAATTATTTGATACATATTTTATCCATTGTGTCAAACCGACACCAGTGGACGTTTAAGGATAATTGAAATCCCGGACGTTCTTTTGTTGAACTGTATCAAGCAGGAAATACCGGATATCTTGGAGTGATATATGATGAGTCGAAATGAACCTGACAAAGTGATCCTCGTCGATTCTTCACATGGATAGAAATTGGAGCTCGCTTTCATCCCTCCTACGTAACGAAAATCGACAGATTTGGTGGCAAGGGAATCCTTGTAATGTGGTGGCATAATGTTGGGCATTCGCACACCACTGTACGTTTTCGATGCGGGTACTGCAACTCACAGCCCTACAGGGATAAGATCCTAGAAGCCTACGTGAGGTTTTTCTTAGTGATATGAACCCGGACTACATTTTTATGGACGATAATGCGTGGCCACACAGAACTCTGTAGTTGATGAATTTTATGAAGGAGCAGATACTCGACGTATGGATTGACTCTCGAGGTCTTGAGATCACAATTCTATTGAGTATGTTTGGGAAGGTCTAGGAAACCCATTTCTCAGAGAAGCTCCCCCCCCCCAGGATCTTCCTCCTCAGGAATTAAAAGTCCCACTTTTTGGAAAAATGGGCTTTATAGCCACATATACTTATTGACACCCTCAGTAAGTCAGTTCGTTGCGAGGTTTGTATAGCAGTTCACTGTGGCTACACTCAATATTAGACTTTTTCTGAGGTAAATGCTTTATCTCTGATTCATGATTTCACACTTTTTGAGACGACTTGCATCTTAATTCACAATTAAATTCTTTTCCATATTTTTATGTTGTTATATTCTTTCTGACCTTGCAATATGGCTCTGTGTCAGATTTCGTGGCAACACAGTAAATAGTTCACCAGTTTTCACAGATTTTATGTTTATGAACTTAATTTTGGACATGAGTGTATGCGTCTTTTGGAATAATGGAGAATCCAGTGTGTCAAACTCTATTGACCCTCAAAGCCCTTCAAAGGTATTATGTGATAATTTGGAGGGTGAAGTGTACTAAGATATCATTTCTATCAGGTGCCTGTCTCCTGGTGATAAGACTTAGAATCTAAATTAGGAAGTTCGTTTCCAATATACGTTGACAGACAGTGAAACTATAAATTGGCCAGTTAGACTAATATTCAAAATTCAGATAGCTTTCTCGTTTATTTTATTATTTCCAGAACTGGTCAGATATTAATAAATTATGTATGTATATAGGTTTAAAGATTTTTAACGTCAAAAGAATATAAGAAAAATACTATAAGGTAAGAGAAATAGAGAGCTTGAAGCAAAACTTTCCCTTTTTGTTTTGTTTATGTGGGCTCCAGAGCGCTCGCTTCTAATTTATTGCTTATAGTGTAACCACTATTTTTTATTAGCAGAATAAAACTAGATTTCGAAGGGAGAGGTTGTTGCAATGTCTTTCTCTATTTAAATAGCTAATATTGATTTTTTTCAAGCTAAAATTCATTGAATTTTGAATAAAAGAGATCTCCGCACGCGTACTGTAATATAACGAATCCCGCTGCATCATACCTAGCAAATTGAAACGACGTTGGTGAAAACTCTTATTGAATAGTTTTTATTCTTGTATTCTTCAGAAAAATTTGATAACAGAAGTATAAAAAAATCTCATATTATTCTTTTTGTCTTTAACTTCTCTTTCTCCTTACAAAGAAGTTAAAAGTGCAAACTTTCATTTTGGTATTTTAGACTATTCCGAAGATGCATTGAGAGAAAATTTGGTGAGAGCCTGTCACAAAATGAACAGAGCAATGCATAGAACTAAACACTGAACATATAGAGTTGATACATTGACAAAATGTTGAAGAATTTAAATGAAAGCCTTGATCCAGTAACAAAGCTATCCACTAAAACTTCAACCTTGAAACAGACCTTACTGATGCGATTTTTACCTTTTCCCCCAATAAAATTAGAATTATGTTAAAAATACCAAAATATGTTTAGTCTTGTTAATAGACTATGTTATATCTGAAACGACTAAACTCTTCTGATAATACTATGATGCAACTTTTCATGCAACCACTTTAACTTTTGAGTCCTTCCAAAGGGGACCATGGTCTTTGCGACTTAATATCCCATATAATGTAATTAATCAATCAATAAATCCATCTTACGTTTTCTATAGATATTTATTTTGTAAAAAGAGCAAAGAGAGAGAATTGATAATGGACATTCTGTTAGTGCAATCAGTATCTATTAGAATTATGTGCTATGTTGTTTACATCAATATAAGAGGTGATGAGCTGTGATCAAACATTGTAGTTCTTTATAACTGGAAATTTTTATACAAATTTGATGCATATCGTATTAGTAAACAATTAATTGAGTTAATTTAAATAAAGTTATTAAATCGAAGTTCGAATTTCAGGACGGGTACACCATCTTAATGATAGCTGTGGAGAGAGGATTCGTGGAGTTCGCCAAGTTCTTCTCAAGTCTTGGCGTCGGGAAAGTGGATCATCAGACGAAGGATGGGCGATCGGCGTTAATGTTGGCGGCCATGAGAAGTCAGCCAGAAATAGTTAAGAGTCTTCTTGAGTGCAATGCTAGTGTCCTTTTGGAGGATAAAGTAAGTTCGAAACACATCCTTCGTAGTGACAATGCGACTATTTTTTAACTGAAATAGTCGCATAACTTTATTAAGAAGCTTTTTTAAATGATCACGTTATAAAAACAATATTTGCAATTATGTTTCTTATAGACTTTTAATAGATTTTTTTTTAAAAAGCGGATCTATGGTAGCTTAATAGGCTTAGATCGAGCATTTGACCGACGATGTTTAAGTCGCTTTCCCACTGAGGACTCTTCATATAAAGGGAAACGAAGTTACACACTTTTCCCAGCAGAAAAAGGTTTTCTCATTGGTCCTGCAAGACTTTAAAATATAATTTATGTTTTTATTGCCTTAAGGTATCCGACGGTTGCGGCAAATTTTTTAAAAAAAATGGAAATATGTGATTTTTTGTTGTTTTTAGATTTTTTTAGTACATTTTAAGAAAAATATGCTAAAATTAAGAGTAGAAAAAGAAATTATTATAACTAAAATGGGGAAAATGAGTAAAAATTGACAAAAAATAATATAAACGCAGCCCATTTTGTACCAAAGGTTTATGAGCAAATTTTCAATTTTTCAATTCTGTTGTGTTGCTATGTTATTCATTTTTGAAATGATTTTCATAATAAGAGATATTTTAATTTTTACAAAAATTAGAGCACTTTATCTCTGTTATTATAAGAAATTGCTTAAGAAAACAGTGATTATATTAACATAAAAAACTGTAAACTTTGTAATAAAGCAGTGATCGATAAATCGGAAGGTTAAAATAATTCTACTATTATACAGAACTAACACAAAAATTTCAGTTAATTATTTTCAAAACTTTTTGAGCAATCTCTGCCTCGTTTGATTATTTTCAAAAAATCACTTTTCAAGTAAAACGCGTTTTAAAGTATGACATCTTGCTTAGAGTAATGGCATCTGCTTTTACTAAAACACTTGTTGTAGTTTTTGTTCAAGTGAACAGAAAATGATAAAACTGGGTATTTTTATAAAGCTAATAAGATGGCCTATAAAATAAAATCATAAAAAATGTACCAATGTTTGGCTAAATTCACAATTTTAGGGTATTCGGATACCTTAAGAAAATTATATTCGCGTTGAAAGTTTCGAAATTTATTTTAAAATAAGTAACAGTTAACATTTTTAAAGAATTAAAAATTATTTTCAAATAAGCAACCATTAACATTCCAGTCATTACCAATCCAGTATTGTATTGTATCGTATTATTACAATTTAATTGCATTTTAAGATTTTAAGTAACCTTAAATATTTTTAGGCTTTGGATGTAGTTTTCATAAGACATTTTTAAATTGAAGTTTGAGCCATTTATTGGATTCAAAAAGTCTATATTTATTTTTCCAATATTTGCTTCTTTTTTAGGCTGGATGTACTGCTCTTTGCGTAGCCTTGGCTCAGGAACAACCAGATATTGTGGAAATGCTCCTAGAAACATTAAATAAAAAAGATCGAGAAGTTTATGTCAAGGTAAAAATTCATTTGCTTCAAAAAACAGTTTTATGAAAAACTAAATGGTATTTATTGAGCCATGGTATATACAAACATATTTATCTGAAAAGAAAAAACAAATACAAAAGACTCAAGATTTCAGATTTGTTGAAAAAACATTTATCAAATCATGTACAGTTTAGAATGCAAAACATATGCCTTAATCATAATGATAAATACAAATTACAATATTAGAAATAAGAAAAATAAACAAATAATTTTTACACATTAAATAGAAAAACAATACTTAAGAAAGATAAAAAATATCCCAACTTATGCCTCACTAATAAAAAAAGTTGATATTTAAAAATTGCTGATGCAAAGTTTTGAAAAGAACAGTTTTCGCCTGAAAGATATATACTCATAAGCCAAAACATTAGGAATAACTCCCTTACCCCATTTTTTCAATGAACTCGTCTGGATGACTTTGAGAGCCCGTGATTAAGTGGAAATTGTATTTAACTGCTATAAGAAGTTATGGAATCAATCTTGTTCCTACTTTTGCGAAGGTTGGGAAAGTCTGATCTAACAAAGGACAGATTGCAATGGGCCGGGGAACGAATATCTCCAAAACTACACTACTCTTAGGATGTTCACGATCTGTCATTGTTATTATTTATGCAAAGTGGATAAATGACGTAGTGAAACCAGCAGTAAATGCCAAGCTGTTGGAAGCCCTGGCGTTATCAAAGAAAACAGATGTCGGAGACTGTCTCACTTAGTAAAACAAAATCAGCACCAGACAGTGGCTCAGGTGACAGCCCAATACAATACAGGTCCAAATACAAGTACAGCAGACACTGTTGGATACAGGATTGCGCAGCAGGTGTTCAATTTGTATGCCTCTGTTGATGAAGCGTGACAATTATGCCTACAGTGGACTTGAGAACGCTGAGACTGGACCATGGATAAGTGGAACAGATTTGTTTGGCCGGGTGAATGACGATATTTCATTCATCACGTCGATGGTCGTGTCAGAGAGCGCAATCTACCACGTGAAGAAATGTTCTCACCATGTACAACGTGTTACACGTAGGGTGGTGGTGGCGGTATAATGAATTGCGAACGTTATCGGGCGTTCCTGTGACCTTTAGTTGTAGTTGAATACACCTTGAAATTTGCGAAAGATCTGATAATATTTGCGGATTAGTTACACCCTTACATGCCGTCTGTCTTTCTAACTGAAAATCGAATCTTCCAGCAGTACAATTCCCCATGTCACAAGGCTCAAATTGTGTTGCGGCAGCTTTAGAGGCACAATGATGAATTCCAATTAATGTCCTCGTCACCTGATTCGCCGAATATTAAATTAATAGATCACATTTAGGCTTTCATAAAAAGGCAATTCAGAAATCAAAAACCACTATGTCAATATTTCTTGAACTGCATGGCTGCTGCTTCGATATTTGGAACAATTTGTCTCCAGTTATCTACAAGGAACTTGTGATGCCCATTTTAAGGCGAGTGGCAGCTGTTTTGCAGGCCTAAGGGGACTCAATGTGTTATTGAGTAAGTGTTCATACTGTTTTGGCTCTTCAGTGTATATGATTACGATAAGTTTTCAAAAATGCTCAGGTGAATATTTTATCATTTTGCATTAAAGTTGTGATGGATCTATACGAGTCCTTCCACTAACCCTCTTGGGAAATCTTTGGGCTCTGAATATCAACAACCCTTTGGCAAGAAAAAACCGTGATATATATATGCAGATTAGGTCTATTATATATAGTATAGGTTTCCTTGTTAGTTAGATGGATAAGAGTTAGTTAGTTAGATAGAAGAGAGGTAGAGAGATATAGAAGGAGAGACAGAGATAGATATATTGAGTATATAGTTATATTGAGGAAAATTGATATTTAATTGAAGTTATAAAGAGATTGAAATATTAAGAAGTAGAAGAAAGGAAGGCTATCTACAATTCAGGTATTAGTCATATTGATAGCGTGTTTTGGGATTTAAATTATTAAAGACATTTAAGTGACTATTAGTCACATAACTATCGTGTGAATCAAATATCAAAGTAAAAGATTGATTCATAAAAAGGGAATCAATTTATTAGAAGTATTCTCCGAACACGTAACTCCCGTCACAAAACTTCTGCTCTCTACTTGGAAACATCTTATTTAATCTGATTAATTGATTTGTGTTTGAGTTAATTAGTGTACTGAAAAATAATTAGAAATTATCATGTCGAGTCGTCTTTCACTTCATCCCACACCTTTAGCCGGATCTCAGAGTAGACAGAGGTTGGAGGGGTTACAAAGTTATTCTTTATCGGATTAAGACATCTCTTACGAAGTACATATTTCTATTTTAAGCGAATTTCATTCAGAACAGTCTTAACCATTTAGAAGAATGTGCTAGATTTGTCCTTTAAGAAATCGTTTTTAATTTTGATTTAGAATCACGAACTATATTCTATGAAATTAAAATAAATTGCACACATCTTATCTACTTTTAGAAAAGAGTTGAGCTGTTGGCGAAGCCAAGGCAATATTCTCCCTTTGAAATCACCAATACGTACAAGAAAATTCTTTTTCGTGTTATATTGGAGATTAAAAAAATGATGGAAAATGGCTCGGAACTACTTATCAAATACAAAGTCTACTTCGCTTTGATGAGGTGTATCGAATCGAATCAAAGTGATCCTGATCTCTTGTGGCAGGCATTCCATCTAGCAGCTTGTTTAATGTACGATAACATTCCGGACACTGCAATCATCTTGAAAGACCTTGCTGATCAATTTATTGATTCAAATGGACCTGAAATCTCACTCAAAATAATGACATGCAGTCTCTACAAGAACAACTCCGATATCAAAGAAGCTACATTTATTCCAATTCAAGCAAGTGTGATGTGTCCTTCTGGAAAATCTTGGCTGAAAGAGCATTGTTGCCAGATTCAGAAGTTTGCAACAGAATTCAAATCGAACTTACCGTTTATGAAATTCTGGGTCAAAGAAGAGATCCTACAGACCAAAATGATTTTCAAGCAATTTGAAGAGGAAATGCTCAGTATTGGATTCGGGAAAGAAAATTCTAACTGTGTTCCAAATGAAGCTTTACCAATTGCAAATCGAAAGCCATTAGATAATTTCGAATGTTCTTTTTTAGATACTGAATCAATTAATGGTGATTCTGAGAACCAATTGTCTTTCGCAGAAGCTAAGCAACCGCGTGAATCAAACCCAGTTGCTTCTTCAGGGGTAAATATTCGAGCTGCAAAGAAAAACGAGGTTCCCCGTAAAGTTAAAAATATAAAATTTCATGCTAAATTTGATAAAAAGAGCAAAATGAAGACCGATTTTCATATGAAAGACATCAATTTTTCTTTAAATAAGAATTTTTCTAGAAGAATGAATGCCCTAGAATCAAGCTCTCAAACTGGATATGCTGATGCTTTGAAAAGAAATTTGAATTGTAAAACAGAAGATGAATATAAACTTGAGCATCTGGCAACGGAAAGCAATGAAAGTTCTCTACAGGAGGTATGTTATTTTTAAATTATTTTTTCTATTTCGTTTTCCTTGTTCTGATTAATTTTAACTAAAACTTTTTCTCTTAACACTTTTTGAACTATTAATTTTTTATCTTTTAAATTGGACGTGAAGTTATTTGCTAGTAGAGAAAAATGTTCGGATATTAATATTTTATTCTGACGTCATCAGAGTAAAGGATTTCTGTTTAAATTTTATGGATATTTCCTTGTACAACTATATGGCCAAAAGTATCCAGACAACCCACTAAAGAAGTGGTTTTAGCCAGTGACGTAATTTGATGCGTAATCGAAAGCTATAAAAGTGTTGGTAGTGGTTTGTCAAATCAAATTTATGCATTTCTGAGACGATGGACAAGTCAGTGGAGCTTAATGACTTTAATCATAGTCGTCGGATGCGATTTTGTGGGAAATCAATTTATGAAATTTCCGACATTTTACAGAAGCCAAAGTTCTCTGTGACAGATGTATTGGGTTGATGCATAATTACCCGGCGTTTATATCAGCGCGTTTTTCATCAGTGAAAATTAGCGTTTTGTTTATTATTTTTGTATAAAAATAATCTTCTCTATTGTTTTAGTAAAATGCGTGTCGAAAACCATAGTCATATTCGCAAAATGATGCCCCACCACTTTGAGAAAGGATGGAAAGCAGCACAGTCATTTCGCGATCTCAACGAACTTTTTGGCAAAGGAACAATCAGCGAAAGTCAGTGTAGGGAGTGGTTTGCCCGACTCAAATCAGGTGATACCAGCTTGGAGCACAAGCCAGGAAGAGGTCTGTCATAGAATTTCGACGATCATGCTCGGGATCGACGATCGGATGACTTGGTGGCCGATGTCAAAGCGTGGATCGTCTCTAAGAATCGTGTCTTCTTCGCTCGTGGAATCGGCCGTCTTCCAAACAAATGGGAAGCAGTAATTGAAGTAGACAGTGACTACGCTCCCGAATAATCGTTTAAACATGTTTTTGTCAAATATTGTTATTTATTTTGTTAAATAAAATTGGTTGAAAAAACGCTGGATAATTATGCGTCAACCCAATGGTTGTTAAGTAGAAACTTCGAGGCAGTAAAATTGCAGAAAAATGAAGTGGCAGGCCGATTTATTTTTGAGAACAAAAATTAATCAATTGACATTTTATTTGAGTGTATGTCTAAAAAATATTTTCATGTGACAAAATTTTATCACTTGAAATTCTACAAATAGATCTACCTCATTACAAGAGCTCAGGCTTCGTACACACTTGGCATTAATACATTTTTTTACTACCTCATTCTTGGTAAGCGGGAAATGATATGTTGATTTTAGAGATTTGACACGCTGTACTCTGTAAAGAAAGTTATTTTCCTTCTTAACAGAAAATAGCCAATCGTTTCTTCAGCAAATATTAAAAAATAAAATGTCTAATGGCAGAATTACAGGTTCTTTCCGTTAATAAAGTATTCTCCGTTTCTTCCCTTAGTCGAAATGAGCCCTTTATCTAGAAAAAACTACGATTGATTTATAAAAACTCTTTATGAAATTATAAAATGCATCATACTCTGTAAACCCTATCAAATTTAGCATTATATACTAAAATGTAATAAGGATACATTTAATTTTTTTTGTAAAACAACTTATTGCTAGTAATTAGAGCTACTATTTTAGAAAATATCATGCGCAACGTAAAGCTTAATCAATATTTCTTTCTGAATTGTTACTTATTTTCATATGCTTATAATTATTAAAATTATGATTATATTTTAAGCATTTAACACTTTTGTGAAACCTTATTTTTTTCATAAATAAAGTGTGAAAGAATGGAATTATTTAATTTTAACCTCAGAAAATTATATCTAACTGAAAATTGTTTATATTCATAGCTCTCGAAACAAAATTAACACCCCTGAGACTTTGAATTGATGCATTCCAATATAAAAATAACGATAAATCTAAAAAAAAGTATCTGAAAAAACGAAAATAAAAATATATAACATATATGTTTCGAAAATAAAATAAAATTTCTTAGCATTTAATGACGAGGAGGGGGAGGGGAGAGGTTAAATTGCTAGTATTGGGCGGAAAATGATTATTCTTTGAATTTTTAATTAAAGAAAAAACCATACTTCCAATGTACGTTTAAAAAAATTCTATTTTTTTAAAGTATTTCACCGATTAAAATTTATGATACCATTTAAAAACCTGAAAAGAAAAATGCTAATTTTTTTACAACTTTTATTTCAGGTTAATGTTAGTAATGATTCATTACTGAGTGTAAAAAGTGCTTACAGAGTAAAGCAAATACCTCAAAAAGACATGACAACAAGGCACAGTGCATCTACTAATTCAACGCAAGACATCAGTGATAAATTGGTTGACTCATTCAAATCATATGCTTCTGTAGCTGGTCAGAAAAACGACATCAATGTTTCAATAAATAAAACAGAAAATATATATAGAGAGGACATAGAAAAACCCACTAAACTAAATGATATTTACAGTATTTGGAATAAAGTAAGAGAACCCTGTAAGCTCCTATCATTTATAACTAAATTTTACCCATCTTCAAACAAACAGAAACTTTCTCCAGAGAATATGCCAGAAAAAGAAAAGCCCATTTCTCACCCTTCAGAAATCTTATTAAACAAAGAGGAAGAATTAGATAGTGAAGCACAAACATCATATTTCGCCAAAGACACTAATTTAAAGGAAGATTACAATTTCTTCAAAGAATGCAACAAGAAATTTGAAAGTTGTCCAGTGAAGCCTGAAGCAAGACAAGAATTTGTTGAAGAATATCCAACAGATTGTTCGCCGGATTTTCAAACAAAATTGAAACGCATGGATCTGGAAGCTGAGAATCTTTATTGTTTACTTGAAAGTTTAGATGTAAAAGAACAATATCTAATTAATTCTAATGATAATTGTCAAAAGGAAGAAATGAGCATCGCAAATGATATCGGTCAACAAAAGTCTGCCATTGGCAAGCAAGAATTCTGCAAGGAAGAAGTTGAAGTGAAGTTGGCTTACGATGCAGACGATAGTTTTAATAATGTAAGAACTAAATACCATTCGAATAACTTGAATATGAATGAAGCGAATTACAGAACTGATTCACGAAATGTTGTTCGACGAACGTACTGCGATGTGGCACGAACGAATGTAAGGCAGACGACTGAGAATATCAAAAGCTATCCAGCTGACAGGATTGATGGAACTCAGGAATCAATCCAATATAGCAACGCCCTTCCTCAATTCGAACATTTTGGGGATGTTAATATAAGTATTCCAGAACGTCTTGAATGTGAAAATGGTTACGAACAAATTGAATCACAACTAACCAGTGCAGAACCAGATTCTAAATCAGAAAAGGAAAATACTTCAGCGGAAATCTTTTCGGGGAACGCAGGTAGCAAGAAGTCTGGAAATTCGATTCTTTTTGAGGAACGTAGTAAACAACTTGAAAAAGATGTTTCTGTTGAAAAAGAACGTGTCGAAGCTGAAAGGGCAGAGCTTGACGAGCAGATTTTACAATGCAATGAATCAAATTTCAACTCTTTTGGAAAATACGAAATGGATAATGATACTTCAAGAGGCGAAAAGTCCCGGGAAAAAGATGAAAAATTACTAATCAACAATTCTGGAAACGAAATTCTTCACAGTTATAAATTAAAATGTTTAGAATCTATCAGGAAGAGAGTGATATCTCTCGAAGACCTGAACATACCTCCAATTACTTGCCAATTAAAATTACTCAGCTTGCAAAAATACTTAGCGTTGTACCAACGCCTAATTTATTACAATCTCCAATGTCGCGGATTTAAAAATCTGAGTCAGTCCAAAATGGATTTCGATGTTCTTATCAACAACCCAGAACCTATTTTTGGTAAGTCTCTCAAAAAGAAAATTACTGTCTTTACAGAAAACCACCAATCACCTTCCACTGTTACCGAGATGAGGTACAATAACACGGCGGAAACTAAACTTCATCCGGAGGAGCCTAAATTTATTAATTTCATCAACAATTTGTCGAAAACTGTAGCACTGAAAATTCCAAAGAATAACAATGAGTCTAAGGCAGTGAGCTTTTCTCTGTGGAACAACAGCGAATACAGACGAAAAACAGCCAGAGACCAGGTTTTGAAAAAAAGAAGGGATTTGATGTCAAAAGGACAGTTTGAATACCGAAATGATAAAGATGAGGTCACGTTTCTGAGATCTGGTTACATATCATCATTCATTAATTGTGAAGTTGGAAGCAAATGGTTCTCTGCTCTTAAAAGTCTTCAATACTGCGTTCCTTTAAGTCAGCATATTCTTGATCCGTGTGCTTCAGTGGTGGAAGATACCTCAAAATCTTCTCATATTCATCAACTAGACTCATGCATCGGAGAAATTGTGTTTTGTACAAAAACGGAGCTTACTTTGAGAGAAGGGTAAGTGTTTCTCATATAATATAAGTTATACTTCAAATTTAGAGGGTTTTTTTTTCAAGCATGAGTAAAAAAAATAAGTAAATAAATGAAATAAAAAAATTTAGTCATATAAAGGAAAACTTTCGTGTGCAAACCTTTATATACACTTTATCTACAGAAACGAGGAACAAATAATAACCTAAGAAAACTCAAAAAGAGTTGAAATGTTACAGAAACAAAATAGCATATGTACCTTGCATGAAAATGCGAAAGCAGTTCTGTAGTAAAATACTTAGATAATTACTTATAGGTTCAACACACAGTTACAATTTCCTTCATTGTTTTGGATGTTACATTTGCTTGGTGCTCATTTCTTTGTTTCAAATTTCTGAAAATGAGATGTTAATTGCATTTGAGTGAAAATATAGCTGATAGGCAATCGAAAAAATAAAATGGCGCGCACAAGGAGGAGGAGCGTCCCCGGGATCGACACCCCCATAGCCCTTGATTGTTTTTCGATTGAATATAATTCTATGTATATAGTACTTAAAATTGAATTAAGTATTTGTTTTTAATTATTAATGTTAATAATTAATGCTAGTCATTGATTAATCATTTATTTTTTACTGTTTTTTGTTAATGAAAATCGACAAAATCAGAAGAATATGTTTGGCGACGTATTGAGGAATGATGGTGGACTTTCAACCCTCGATCCCCCCCCCCTCCCTTGAGAAATTCCTGTGTGCGCCACTGGACAGATCCAATCTAGGGAACCACCATCGGAGATTGCCCGAGCTTTAAATGTCAACCGTTCGATCGTCAGCCGCTGGTGGAATTGCAATCAAAATGAATTCAGTGGCAGCAGTTATATATCGGGATGTAATCGTCGACCTGTATTCTCGTCAAAATCTGGCAGCCATAGGTGCTGATGTCATGTTTATGGATGATAACGCAAAAGCACATAGAGCTCGCGTTGTCAACCTATGCATGGAAATGCTTCGAATGGGATGACTAGCCCTTCACCTGACTTGAACCCTATGAGTATGTCTGGAACATGATCGCGGGACGTTTTTCTGTTCTGTGATATCCTCTCCTGAACCTTAATGATTTGACAGCCTTTCTTCTTCGAGAATGGACACAGATCCCACAAAGTTGCTATTGACGACCTGCTAGCAGGTATGAATCGTTGTTGGGCGAGCCTGCATCTCTAGTAGAACTGGTTACACGCCCTTCGAAAATGTTTGCATTTAAACATTCTTTCGCACAAGTTAGGGTTATTATTGCAAATACTGCTTTTTTAAAAACTAATTGTTGTTTTTCTCTACTTTTTTGTGTGGCATTGTCTCTTCTGTTCAACAGAAATATATTCTGTGAAAATATTGCGTTTCAATAAATTTGTTTTCATTTTATTACCATTTTTCTGTTTGTTGCTTATTTTTTGTGACAGAGGGTAATAAGAATTAAATCCCTTTGATATTGTTACAGGAATGAAGCATGGTGTATATTTCCAATGCAGAATAGTTCGAATAGATTATATAATTTGGTGGAATGTTTGCTTTAAATGAAATAATTTTTTTAAATAATTTTACGACATAAAAATTCCGAGACAATATGTCACTGAGCATTCAATATAAAATAATTAGTCAAATATTTCGAAAAATAGATTAAATATGCCAATTTAAGAGCTCAGAGCAATCCGTTTTGAATAGACAAAAAGCTTAAAATAGACGAAATTTTAAAAAAATCCATTTTTTCCTCAAATAATAAATTATTATTTGAATTAATCGGTTCTTAAAATGTCTTTATACTTATTTTGTGAGTGTTTGTAGTGTCAAATGCTTCAAAAACAATGTAAAGTGGAAAGCTAACATAACAAATAGCTTTTCTCTATTATTAATAGTTTCAATTAGCTGCAATAAACTCAAAAGATTTATCCAAAAAGTATCCAGTAAGTTATCCAGACCAAATTTTCTGTAAAACTATTCATATTTTGCAAACTCGATTGAAAAAAAAACTTTCTTGGAAGTATTAACATCTTGCGCTTTTGTCATAATCAAATACGTATCGTCAAATACAAAAATCACATCTTTTAAATAAACAATGATGAGTTTCTCTGAATTGAAGACCATTCCAACACTAATATACTAAAAGAACTTTAATTTTTAACCTATTTCTGCTGAATGATTAATGCTGCATTTACATTTTCAGAGCATTTGGAACTTATATTGGTTTGAATACTCGCGATGGAACTCCGATTTGCATACGTCAATTCGCAACTTCTTCCTTCGTCGCAGATAGAGCCGCTTTATCTTTATCAAGGAGAAGACTTCTGAAACACGAAAGACTGGCTATTTTTTACGTGAGCCTGTTGACCTTATCTTCTTTTGCGATTAGCTTATCTCTTCCTTATCACATACTCTCTTCATGAAACCGCCTGATTTCCACGACTACAGAGGATTTAAGAATGAAATTTTTTTAAATTTATGACTATGGACTAAATTCATGTGACGTCATAATCACATGATAATTTTAAACCACGTGTTTTTAGCCAATCAAGTTCAAAAACACATGTGACGTCATAGTCACGATAAATGCAATTATCTATTTTCAGCAAATCAGTTCATGCACTTCGTTGTTGCCAAATTACGCTTTTTACAGAAACTTTTTTTTAAAAAAATTAATATTTGTCACTTTATTTAAAAGTACATGTATAAAACAAGACTTTTTTTCTTTAATTTTAAAATCTTTTTGCAGAAATTTCTTTTTATAATTCTTGAGCATCTTTACCCAACTATGCAATTTGAAATTTTACCTAAGTTTTACAAATAGAATAAAAAATTATGAGCTAGTTTATTGTCCGTTTTGAATTCAATGTAGAATACGTGTTTATATTATCATGTGACCGTCATGAATTTAGTCCATAATGCATATATATTCCATGATTTATAGCTTAAGAATTCTTGGTTTAAATAAAACAGCTAACTTTACAAAAATAAAGTGAAAAATGAAATTATAATTACAAAGGATTCACAATTTTTTGATGCATTAATTACAATTTGAAAAACGTTACGTATTGCAGGATGCCTTATTTAAGATACGTGGCACATGGACTGCAGCATTTCAAATTCACGTCCTTCGGATAATACGACTCAGTGAACATAGATAAACCTCGACGAGAACTTTGCATATCTGCTCCAAGAAGACTATTAGGTCAAAAAGGAGATAACTTTAAAAGCTCTTCATTTATTCATTAGAATATTGGATCTTTGTAAAATTTCCAATCATAAGCAATTGCAAAAAATGATTCGAAACGTTTACCATTTCCCGTTGAAACTGTACAACACCTCTGACAATAAAGTTTGGTGAATGAAGTCAGAAATGCCGATCTGGTAACACTGGCGAAACAAAACATTGCACATGCGTAGCGGCAGGTGTTGACCATCTGCCACCACCGTTGTTTAGTTGAGCGTCGTTTGCGTTCTGTGCAAGACTTGTTTTACAAAGTGCTTGTTTAATGCGTTGGTTCATAACTGAGAACAGGAAAATGAACGAACAAAAGATCAATTTAAAGCTTTGTTTTGAGCTTGGCAAAACACCGACAGAAACTTATTTGATGCTGGTACGTGCTTATGAAGATCAAGCACTGTCAATGAAGCGTGTGTACGAGTGGTTCGCCCGTTTTCGAGAAGGGCGAGAAAGTGTTTCTGACAACCCCCATAATGAAAGTCTGGTTGACCTCCGTCAGTGACAAAAACATTGAGAAAGTGAGTAAATTAATCACGAAAGATTGTCGATAAACTGTGCGCATGATAGCTGGACGATGAATGCTGTAAGGTACATTGAAGTTTTGACCCGTTTCATGAAAACGTCTACGCAGGGTACGACCTCAGTACGCACAAGGTTCACGGTTTATTTATTTTTTTGTTAACGTCAATGCTCGTCTTCAAACAGCCAATATCGTCAAACAGTTCCTGCAAAAAGGAGAGGGGGTGCAAACTGAACATCCACCTTTCTCGCCAAATCCCAATCCTCCAAATTCTTCCTATTCCTATTCCTCAAACTCGCTTTGAAAGGAAAGAGATTTGACGATACTTCTGACATTCAACGAAACGTGACGAGGCTTTTGAACTCCGTTTCAAAAGAAGACTTCTTGCAATGTTTCCAGGACATGTATAGCAGATCTCAGCGATCCATAGTTATGAGAAGTGACTATTTCGAAGGACAGTAAGGCAACTTTCCTTAATATTTCATCGACGTTAATGGTACAGGACTATTGACCGAACTTTATTGTCAGAGGTTGTAGTTGAATGAAAAATTCAGAGAAATTGGTAATTTTAAATTTGAAAATAATAAAAAATTTCATATAGAATTGTTTTTAAGTTTGGAAATACTTACCAGAGCAAGAATTCATTTTTTAAAAAGTTACATAAGAAAGTAAATATAGTGTCAAATCGAGAAACTCTAGCATTCTGACTTTGGGTTGGTGTCGAAAACAGTCCCCGCAAAACTAAGATTTCTCCAAGAGGGAAGCAATTAATGGTTAAAAGACCCCGAGAGAGAGATATAGGTCTACCTTTTTATGCAATATACATATGTATGTGTTATTAACATATAAAACTTATAAAAGTGCACGTAGCAAATATATTTTTTGATATGTGCCTGCATTTGAATTTTATATACAAGGCTATATTATAAGAAAAAAAGATTGTAAGTGAACCTAATCTCCCTGGATAAGCTAAATTTTTATTAAAACAAAAGTTGTGGTTTTCACAAAGAACAATTTTGGAATGTGTAAAATTCTTGAAGATAGTTTAAAATTCCTAGTAATTCAACATTTAATGTAAAAAAGAACTAAGTCTTCGTGCATTTATTTTTTAAAACACTATTTTGTGTTGTGTAACAGCATTTTGTTGATAAAAAGATATATTGTATCGCAATAAGTATACTTTTGTAAAATAGTTTGATTTGTAATAAAATAGTAAAATTCATAATAAAATGCACATTGTTTTTATTTTATAACTTTTTTATTTGTGTTATTATATATATATATACAAACAGCCTTATATAAGTGAAATTTTATTACATTTAGCCATTACTCTCTTTGTAGAAAAATGTTTTCTCAATAAAATTTTTTATATTTCAACTTAATCACGCTTAAAGAAATGTCAATCTCAAAAAATATTCTATGGACAAGTTCTACCGTAAAGCTTACTATGGGGGCGCTACAGTCTTTAGTACCCTTTTCTTCTTCCGGTTAATGCAAAATCTCCATTGCTTTCAGCTAAAAAATTAACAAGGTATTTTAGAAACGATACTGAAACAAATACTATAAAATCCTGAATCTGAAATCTACAGATCATCTATCCATATAGTGCAAAAAAAGTTTCAAAAAACTTGCATTAAAAGTTTGAAAAACTCAGTTGAATTTCGATGTTTTCCCATAGATTAACATTACACCGGAAGTAAGTGAGGGTTCCACTCAATGTTGTTGTTTACAAAGTAGAACTTGTCCATAGACAAAAAAAAAAGTCTGCTTTAAAGATGAAAAAAATAGTTGAATTCTACGCAAAGTAATTGAAAATTAAGATAAATGGGAAAGATTGAACTTTACAATGGTTTTCAATGAAACAACTCAGAAATGTTTAATCACGCGCTAAAATCATAAATCAACTTATTTTGCAGGATGCGACCATTAGTCCAAAAGACTTTAAAATGTACTTCATCACAGAGTTGTGCGAATATTCCCTGCCTCATTACTTGAAGATGTCGAACGCTTTCAAACCTCATTCGAAAATCTCATCTTCCATCTTTAGAAAGCTTTTGGTTATCGAATTGCTGGACGGTATCCGATATTTGCATCAGATGGGCGCCATCCATGGACATTTAAAAGTAAGAAAGAGTTTAATCACACATTTGGAAAAAGTTTAACTCATCTAATAAATAATGCTAAATAATGTCTCGTCTAAAATCGCCTCAATAAATTCTTTATCAATAATTCAAATACGCCATTTTAATAAGTTTTTTGCTATGTATGTACTAATCATCAGCTTTTCAAGTTGATTAAGGTATCCGACTACTTGCGACAACTTTAAAAAAAAAAAAAAAATGGAAGTATGGGAATTTTTTTTGTGTTGTTTTTAGATTTGTTTTGTACATTTTAAGAAAAATATGCTAAAATTAAGAAGAGAAGGAGAAATTATTATTACTAAAAGTGGGAAAAAATGGGTAAAAATGTACAGTCTAACCATTTTGTACATTTACACAAAAATGTATTGTACATTTTGTATTCTACAAATGTAGTTTTTACAAAAACTAGAGCACTTTTAGTTATAATATGAAATTGCTTTTAAAAAACAGTGATTATGTTAAAGTAAGGAACTGTAAATTTTGTAATAAAACAGTGATTGATACATATAGGTTAAACCACTTCTATTCTGCAGTAAATACACAAAAAATTCCAGTTAATTATGTTCAAAACTTTTTGAGCAATCACTGTCCCTGTTTGAGCATTTTCAAAACAAAAAAGACCCCACATTTTTAGTAAAACGCGTTTTAAAAAATATGACATATATATATATATATAAATATATATATATCTTGCTTAAAGTAATGACCCCTCTGCTTTTACTAAAACACTAGTAGTTTTTGTTCTAGTGAAGGGAGAATAATAAGCTTGGTATTTTTGTAAGGCTAATAAGATGGTTTATAAAATAAAATCATAAAAAATTGTCCATTTTGGGGAGAATTCACAATTTTACGGTAATCGGATACCTTAAGATGCTTTAATACACACCGCGAACTCTATCTACACTCATGTCCATAAATTAAGGATAATGAAGTTCAGGCAAGGAAGAGACAGAAGCAAAACAAATTTGACTTATTTGTAAAGTCTATTTATTAAACAAAAGGTACAGAGCAAAAAAGACGCTATATGTTTGACATAATTAATAAAAATTGCGATATTTACTCCCTGGAGCAAATTTCAAAAAAGAACCTATTTACAAAAAACAGTATAACATGGTTAGTATGATAGTTAATACGGAGTATGTCTCCCGGACGATGCAATACAGGCCTTACAACGCCTACGCATGCTGAGTATCAAATTATCAATCTGATCTTGGGGAATATTACACCACTCATCAAGCAATGCCCTCCGAAGTTCCGGTAGACAGGTGGGAGGGGGTTGACGGGCTACAATTCGTTGGTCAAGCATATCCCATACATGCTCTATTGGATTCAAGTCCGGTGAGTACGCTGGCCAATCCATACGGATGATATCCTCCGATTGAAGGCATTCGTCTACAATGTTTGCACTGTAAGGACGGGCGTTGTCACCCATAAACAGAAATTCAGCACCCATGGCGCCCCGAAACAAACGTGCATGTTGTTCCAGAATGACATCCCGATAGATGTGTCCTGTCATCGTTACACTCTGAACATGCAGGTCAGTTCTGGAACCAAGAATAATTCCTCCCCAAACGAGCCATCCTGCACCACCATAATGGTGTCGTTCAATGGTGTTCTCTTGATGGTAACGAGTACCTGGCGCTCTCTATATGAAAGTACGGCGAGAATCAGACTGAAAACTAAACCTGGACTCGTCGAAAAACATCACACAAGACCACTGTTGTGGTGTCCACGATGCAGGCTCTCTACTCCAGGTTAATCGCAGGCGACAATGAGTTGCGGTAAGGGGAACACATCTGACAGGCCTACGAGCATATAGACCAATGTGCCCTAAGCGTCTGTACACGGTCTGCCTTGAAACTGTCGTACCGGTAGCTGAAGAGAGCTGACGAGATAGGTCTGATGCTGTGCTCCGTCTGTTTTTTTTTTTTTGGCAGTAACTGCCAAATACCGGTCCTCATTCGGCGTTGTAACTCGGGGGCGACCTGTGCTGTAACATCTACTCACATTACCATCATCTTGGAATCGTTGCCAAAGCCTGGAGATGACACTCTGGGCTATTCCAAGTTCCTCGGATACTTCCAGCTGGGCACGTCCACATTCCAGTCGTCCGATAATTTTACCACGTAAAAAATCATCCAATGCTTCCTTTGTGCCATAAGTATGCGGTTATTGCACTGAAAGGCTTTTAAAGCGCTTGTGAACAATTTTACTTCTTTGCCACCATTCGTTATATACTCCTCTCTTACACTCTCGTCATTGTGACGTACTATCCGCGCCATCTGGTGGTTTCCTGTAATTTGCATATTCTTCTTCAAGTGTGTGAAAATTCTACAGGTGAAATTTTTATTTTAGAGTTCAATTTCTGTGTGATTCTGAATTATCCTTAATTTATGGACACGAGTGTAGTTAACTATGCCACCGCCTTGCATGAACGCGCGCAATTATGCGTGTTATGGAAATCGAGCGATGACAAGTATGCTATGCTCGTCAATCACAGAATAAAAAAGTGTCTCTGTTAAAATATTGGATAAAAAAAATATGGGTTTATTTTATAAAATTGCTAATTTTGTGTGTGTGTGTTACTGATATTTATTAATTGGGTAACATAAATATATATTACATTCATATTACTCGAAAACACGAGAAAAATTACGTATAAATTTAAAAATTTAATATCCTCCTGAATTTTAGTAACCATCTAAATTCCCGGGTAGAGATCTTAAACACATACTGATTTACTTCCTTCTTCACTGACAAAATATTTTCTACCTGTCTTAGCACTAAGTTCTGGGTGTGTGTGAGTGAATATTAACGTTGCACTGTTTAGTTACACGAGGGATTTTGACGACGGATCGCGTATATTTGAACCATGGTCAAGTGATAAGGACGACACCTGAGCTGACATCCCCCTCTCCTAACTACCACACCACACCAACGGGAGGACGTTTGGGCTCTCGACAGATTTAACGTGCATCGCTCCCCTACAAGGCGGGTCTTCAGTGGTACTGGGCTCGCTAGCCATGATCCGATACCTTGACCACTTGGCTACCGCGGCCACCACTAAGTTCTGGAGTAGATACTGTAGTGTTGATCACAGTCCTCTTACCATAAAGCATCCTAGCCTTTCCAAAAATAAAATAAATAACTGTTCTTTAGGCAACATGGCATTGGGCCATTACTCTGATGCCAGCACATGGTTTAACATCAAACAATTGGTATTTACACCACTCGATAACTGGGCCAGCAGCAGTCAATGGGCTCAGCGTCAGGTCGGGGGCGAGCATTTGTCCTATGGCTGACCAAACCTGAAGGAACCCAATCAAAAATCAACTTTCCGACTTTTGCCTTTTCCCCTTTAAGGCTAACATGTAAAAGACCTATCAGCGCACATAAATAAATCGTTATGCGAACTTATACGCAGTTTCAGCCGGTGCATTACGGTGTTACTTGAGTTTGAAACGCGTTTACATCCCTTCTACCCTGTGACCCAGCTAAAGGTGTGGAATGAATTAAATGATCATACGACATGATGAATTCCAATTAATTTATTTATCACTATAAATACACACACACAAATACCACAATGAGTAAGATAATTTAATTCAGTAACAGAGCGAGAGGAAGACGAGATTCGCGTTTGGGGAGGATATGTTCAATTCCGCGGCTCTTCCTTTAATATTACTTTACACAGAGCTTACGTATTTAATTACCACACTATTATTTTAACACTCTAATCATCAACTTAATTTAAGGTCACAATACCTGAAGTCATGCAATCTTCTATTTAATTCAAGTTGACTTTAACACCTCTGGTTAGCTAATCGTATCACTTTCTTGTTATCTAAACTTTTGGCTTCTTTACTGTTTGTTAACGTATAAACTTAACTGCCAATTCACTAAATATTCATTATTCATTTCACTTCTCATCTACTCACAATCCACTAACTCTCAAACACGTGAAGAAGGAGTATATATATTAAACTTAATTTGCATATCACGTTTTCTTCTTTTAGGAGAAGATTGGTTAAAATTACTGGCCCAAAAGGATTAGTGGAAGGACGCGTATAGATCCGTCATAAGTTCATCTTAAATTTTTCGTTTTTTTTTATTTATTTGTTACATTTCGGACTTGCCTCAAAATATTCTAAGCATCTTGAAATTTGAGAATATGTTGTTTTTCTCAAAAGTTGAAATTTAAGTAGCCAATGGCCACTACTTTTTACACATGACGAATATTCTCGTCAATACACAAAATTTTCTGCAACTTCTCCATGACTAGTATACTCGTCAATCAGTCAATTGGTTAAAGAAGAAAAATAACAAAAGTTATCGCAGTGGTTTTTTAAATCACCCCTCAAACTGAATTGCTCATTTCAATCACTCCGATATTTAGGAACCTTCTTAATTTTCTTGTACACTGGTGTGCAAAAATTAAGGATGAGACGGTTTTTTCAATATAACTTTGTACAAAAGCATTCCAAATCAAAACATTTAATACCGTAAGATCCCCAATACGTAAGGACATGAGTAATGTAAGCAACACTTACTAAAAGAGAAATCAGAGGGATAAAAAAAGAAGCTTTATTGAAAAAGTAGCATGGAGCGCAATGCGACTGAAGGCCGAAACATCCCTCTGATGGGTGTCCAGTAAGAAATATCCGGTCTTTAGTAGATCTCCCCTGACTGCTAGGCAGGTTTCACAGAGTCTGCCCATGCTGAGAATGAGGGTGTCAATGAGTTGTTGAGGCATTGCTGCCCATTCGTCTTGCAGCGCCAATCGAAGCTCCGGAATCGTTACTGGTGGTAAGGTACGAGCTGCCAAGCGTCTGCCTAGAAAATCCCATACATACTCGATGGGATTGAGATCTGGAGATCGTGCCGGCCAATCCATACGTTCAATATCCTCACTCTCTAAGAGCTGTTCGGCAGCTACTGTGCGATGACATGGTGCATTGTCGTCCATGAAAAGGAACTGCGGACCCATAGCGCCTCTAAAACGACGCACATATGGAAGAAGAATCTCGTTACAATAACGGGTCCCGTTGACTGAACCTGCGTCGAAGATGTGAAGGTCTGTACGACTACCAAGCATGATGCCTCCCCAAACGAGAACACCGCCACCTCCATACCTGTCCCTTTCAATGATGTTCGAGGGATGATTGCGGCTTCCCCGCTCTCTCCAGATGAGTATGCGATGAGAATCGCTACTCAGACTGAATCTGCTCTCATCTGTAAAGAGTACTCGTCCCCATTCATTGTCTCTCCAATTCCGGTATTCCCGGCACCACAGAGAACGCCTTCTCCGATGGGGAGGCGTTAGAGGTACACACCGTACAGGGCGTAGTGCAAACAGACCACCCCCGTGCAGTCTTCTGGCCACGGTAAAACGCGATATCGGTCGTCCAGTCGCCTGTGTCATGTGTCTAGCGATTTCTCCCGCTGTCTGCCGCCTGTTTCTTCTGGCCTGTAAGGCGGTCATCTGCGGGTGTGGTTCCTCGTGGACGACCACTACTGAACCCCCGGATAGCTGTTCCTGTAGTTTGAAATTGTCTCCAAAGTCGTGAAACGATGCTGTCAGCAATTCCGAACTCTGCAGCCACACTTGTCACACTGCGACCTTCCCCCAACTTCCCAATGATTCGACCTCGGGTAAAAGCATCCAGATGTCGTCTAACAGATTGATTATTCGCCATTTCTCGCTGAGGCAGCAACTCGGTGTGATTTTAACTGCCATACGGTGTGCAATCTCTTTGCCAGAAATACTAGTCTTACACCGACAACATGCTTTACTACTCAGACACTCCCCCATTACGTCTACCTGCATATCTGCGCATGTGCTACCGTACATCACCTCACTTAATCTCCTGATTGGTCTTTCTGTCCGCTCTGCCTCTTCGTTCAGCTGATATGCTAATTTTTCGACTTTGTCCTTAATTTTTGCACACCAGTGTATATTGGAATATCACGGATAATTCATTTGTTTTGACTTCAAAGCATCTTGCCATTGTGCGTATGAATACAAAAAAAATTGTAATTTTTCTTTCTTTAATAAGAGTATGTGTTGACCACACCACGAGAAATGCTTTGTCTCCACCCAGGTCACGTGGCCTTTTCATTACCGAGGAATAATGGAATAATGCAATGGTTACCAAACTGGGAGGAGTGGAATATTGAAAGGGGAGGATCGAAAAGTTTGACAAAAATGTAATTTTCACCTGAGATTATATTTCAGAATGATATTTTTCAGAATTATATTCATATATGAAAAATTAGTTTTAAAAATAAAAAAATCATTTTTAAAAAAACCGGAAATTTTTTGTATTAAAAATTGGATGATGCTACTTGTTTGTAGTTTGAACATGCATAGTTAGTTTCTAAGGCACTGGATTTGTTAATCATCATAGACATTAAAACAATAACTGCAAGTTCAGCTATTCCTCCCCCACCTCCACACTTTTTTCCATTTCAAGCTCTGATTTTTTACTTTTCAATTTTATGCATGTATATACCAATGTCTTTATAATTCCAATTCAGTCAAAACAAGTTTTGTTAACAATTATTTTGTCGCTAGCGAACAGAATGATCGTGAAAAAACGAAACGTTATCCTCTCAACTCTTACTCTTTTAATTTTTATTTATTTTCGGTTCCCTGCCGTCTAGGCTGTGGTAGCTGAGTGTCCATGGTGGTGGCTGCCAACGCTTCTGCAGAGTCGTCGGCTCGAGTCCTTGTGCCGTTAAAGGCTCCCGCGTAAAAGGTCTGATTTAGGTTAAATATATAGGAGCTCAAAGTCACTTCGTTGAAGGGTTTGGAAGTTTGGAGAGTGAGTTACCAGCTCAGAGAATTAAGTTCTGTCTTCGTCACTTGATCGTGGTTCAAAATTACTAGAACCATCATCAATAGCCCTAGTGTAGTCAAAGTGCAACGAATCTTAATCTTCTAATAAGTCCCATGCCCCTTTAAAAATATGGTATTGTTCAACTGCAAGACAGTTTTTAATCTTGTCGTTGAACTAAATCGAATCATTATAGTTTCTGAGTTCCTCCCGTGTACTCTACTTGCCTCAATTCTATACTGCTGGTCACACAAAATGCAACACCCTGGAGGAAGCATGCAAACCACGTGAAATTTACATCATGCGCTGGCGGCGATGAAATATGCAAATAATTAGCATTATAGCGCAGACGCACATCACGGGTGACCGTAGCGCCACCCGCAAGGGCTATATAAGGGGAAAACAGATTGGTCATTTGAAGTACAACAATTGTTTTTTCGTGCGGGTTTCCCCCCCCCCGCATAAGCTGTTTACCTATTTCTCGTGGAAGACATCGAGCGTCTTTTGATTAAGTTTCTGAATTCGACCGAAGAAGAATAGTAGTCTATAAGGATTGCGGATTATCCTGCAGAGAAATGGGTCAACATGTTGGACGAAACTAAGCAACTGTGATGCGGATCTGTCATCGCATCGCTGGAGGCAAGAGGAAACGACAGACCGACAGGGCCGATTGCGCTCACCTCGTTGCATCATTGCCCGTACTGACAGGCGGATTGTGTGCAGGCAGTGATGGATCGCACAGCCCCATCACGAGCTATAGCACAACAGATTTAGTCCATTATGCATCATTCGGTAACCTCTCGTACCATTTGACACCGTTGGAAGCAGAGTAGAATCTTTGCAAGGCGTGCATTGCTTCATTTACATTGTACCATTTCATTTGACTGGAAACCACAGGCGTTTGCGCCACCAATGATGTGTTGAACGATGGACAAGGAAGAACATTTTGTTTACTGACGAATCTGGCTTTTGCCTGTAACATCACGATGGTCAGATTAGAGTTTGGAGTCATCGTGGTGAGAGGCTGCTGAACTGTTGCGTAATGCATCGCCCCATTGGTCCTGCATCCGGTATCATTGTTTGGGGGTGGTATTGGATTTCACTACCGCACCTTTTTGGTACGCATTGCCGGTACACTGTACAGCCAGCGCTACATCTCTGAGATGTTGGAGCCCGTGGTCCTCCCATATATTCAGCGCTTGCCATCAGCCATATTCCAACAGAATAACGCACGACCACACATGGCATACAATGTTCAAAAGTTTTTCGTTACTCATCACATTGAATTGCTTCTTTTGCTTGCTTGTTCTCCCGATCTAGCACCAATGGAAAACGCGTAGTCCATGCTTGCACAACGAATGGCCCAGGATACACCAGCTGCTGCTACTCGAAATCAATTTTGGTAAAATGTGGAAGCCGCATGGACTGCTATATCCCATGGGTACATCCAAAGAGTGTCATTCCTCAATGAACCTCCGTTTCAGTCATCGGGTGTTCCCCGGAGGATGTAATCGTACCACAAAGCATCTACACAAAGCATCCCACAAATATTCTATTGGATTTAAATCATCCGAGAACGCTGGCTAATCCATTTGAGAGATATCTTCACTTTCCAGCAGCTGCTGAACATCAGCAGTCCAATAACACCACGTAACAGACGCTTATGGGGAAGGATCACCTCCTTACAATAGCGATCTCCGGTTACAGAACCTCTGTCGAAAACGTTGAGGTCGCTTTCTATGATGTTACTGCGATGAAACCGTGACCCGACCTCTCTACAAATCAAGTGGTGGTGAGAATCGCTTGTGGCACTGAAACGACTCTCATCCGTAAAGAAGACACGATTTCATTGATGAGATGGCCAGTTTTAATGCTCCTTACACCACTCTAAACGGTGGCGTCAATGGCCAACCTTCAAAGGGATGCAGTGATCAGGGGGACACCTGAATAGGCCCCTTTGGGGAAGCGTCAGGCCACATGTACTGTGGAATGTTGCTCTGTTGCGGTACACAGTTGACGAGCAATGGCACTTGCTGACTGGTATTGGGCTCTTTTTCGCTTTCAAGACGATATATTGGTCATCTACTGCTCTTGTTTTCCTATAGGGTGGCCCCCATCAATCTTTCTAACTGCTGTACCTATGGCTCGGAAGGCTTTCCAAGCCCGAAATGACACTTTTGTTGATTCCAAACTCTTCAGCTACACTGGTCAAACTACGTCCTCTTCCAGCTTTCCGATCATTCATCGACGTGTGAAGTCGACCAGATGGTTTTTTAGTCGTATTTCACAAAAGAACTCACTTGCACTTGCAGTAAATGTCTTCAATTGCGCCTCCGTTCTTCCTTTTAGTTGTAGTCTTGAGCTGCGCGCGCCGACCGCACGCGTTCACTCACGTCGCCTATGACGTTTTGTTCCTGACATTTGCATACGCATCACCTTTCTACTGAATTGCGTGTTTAGTGTACTGATCGCAATAACTCCTTTTCCGCAATTTCATGGTTACCTGCTTAAAATTGACATTGTTGCTTAAGTTTTGCACACCATTATAATTATACAGTTTTTTATTAACTGCATATTCAACAAACAAACTGCAGGGTAATTGAAATATGAAGAGAATTATTTTCTTGGCAGCCCTCCAATGTCTTGGTAACAATCGACCACAGACTGAAGCTGACGGATTATTACCTGTTGGACATTGTTCCGTTGACTTGGGGTATCCGGATTTTGGAGCCTAAAATGCGACGTAAGTTCATCACTTTTCTTTTCTCTGAAATACTCTACATAAATGAAAATTTTTTCTCATTTATACTGTGTTGTAATCTTTAACGTTTTATTTTAATTTTCTTTATCAAAACGTTTTTAATTTTTATGCAGTTGTGGTGGTCATGGAAATGACGTGTTTTTAAGAAGTATGACGTCACAGCGGGTCATGAAGTTCTCGCGCATTCTACAAGCAATTAAATAATTATATAGTAGCTTTTACACGGGTGAATTGAAAAATTAATTAATACAGATGAAGGATAAAGAAGGTTTTAATTAGTTAATTTTACGTGAATTGCAAATCAAACAAAAAATGCTTTTTTTCATATCTCAGCTGAATAAAAAAACCATATTTTTTAATAAAAATTCTGAAGGTCTAATAGCTGATAAAAAGGATTTTTTTTATGTATAACGCCCCGTACATATGCCCCGGTTGATTTTTGAAAACACAAGCTCAGCAAAAGTAACACATTGTTTCAAATTTTGTGTAATGAAAGCTTAAAATAGTGTAAATAACTTATATCTGGATGTGCAAAATGTTAATATTATTTTCTGTTGTATTTATTTTATGTTAAAATTTTGTAATATTTGCAAGCAACGCCGTTTCTTACATTATAATGGCGATTCAATAGAAACATAGCGAAATGCTGGCGATAGAGCCAAGTTGGCATCATTTTTGGTGACCATGTTGGTAACTTGGCGATTGATTGAACGGTGCAGAAGTTGATATGCTGTAGCGCCACCTAGTGAGGAGCTGAAACAAAGAGAATAGCACACAAAAACCTTCTCCACAAAAAATACATATGAAATACATATATATTATATAATATTTATTCTGATAATCTTAATATTTGTAATTTTCTTCTAAATATACTTTATTAAAATTTTTATCCCGATGTGCTATGAAATAGTGATCAAATATGATTTTCTGGTCTACAAATCCATAGCGGAATTGGTATTGTTTTTTTTCACCAGTGTAGAAGTTCGTTCTATATGAGCTCCGTTGTTGCTCATGAATCTCATGTGGGATTCCTGATTTTGTTAGAGCAAGGATTTTATTCGCTGTGTATATATGATAGAATTATTTATTGTCTAATCGAATTTTTTCTCAATCAACTGGCTGTTCAATATGTTATGTCATTCATGCTAAATAGATTTTAGCCCCTCCTCAGATCTGAACTCTGAAATTAATGCGAAACTGTCAAGTAAAAATTTTGCAGTGGTGTATTTCCAAAAATGCATAAGTACTCGAAATAATATGGAGTTTTACAAAATGGTGAAAAAAGGAGCATAGCGAAACTGTCTGACAGCATTTGGATTTGTATTTATACGAGTTTATGTAGTGGCGTCCACATAAACTCATTTGTCGAGATTCTGAATGCAACTACGTCGTTTTGCTTCCCTAAATGTTATTATTAAATCTTTAGATCAAATAAACGTTATTACTGTATCTTATTATAGTTATTATGAGATCTTTCGTTTATTTCAAGTGTACGTGTTCTTTTAATACAGTATTTCATCATCACCATATCTGGCAAGACAGCCCCTTGTGAGCCAGTGCCTTCCTTCAAAGATTCCTCCATAATGTCCTCCTTGTTTACTTTTGTTCTCCAAGTTTTCTCGTTTATAATCCCAAAGTCCGACTCCATTGAGTCTGCCCATCTCGGTCTTCCATGCTTCCGAATCCCAATGACTTCGAACTACAGTACCATTTTGACAATATTATCATCTGGCATTGGAATTATATGGGCCATCCAATTTATTCAATGTATTTATTTTTATGTATTTAATGATGTCAGGTTGTTTATAAATTCTATATAATTCAAAATTGAATCTTCTTCTCCAGTTATTGTTTTCATTTACACCTCAAAGTATTTTTCTCTCAAAAGATGGTATTCGATTTTCTTCCAGTTTTGTTATTGTTACAGTCTCAGATGCATAAATCGTATCAATTTCAGTGTATGTAATGCGAAAGAAGAACAGTATAGTTCTCTTAAGGTATCCGACTACCCTAAAATATTGTGAATTTTGCCAAAAGTTGACAATTTTTTTTTATGATTTTATTTTATAGGCCATCTTATTAACTTTACAAAAATACTAAGTTTATTATTTTCCGTTCAATAGAACAAACACTACAAGTGTTTTAGTAAAAACAGATGTCATTACTTTAAGCAAGATGTCATACTTTAAAACGCATTTTTCTCGAAATGTGTTTTTTTGAAAATGCTCAAATGGGGACAGCGATTGCCAAAAAAAAAGTTTTGAAAATAATTTTCTGAAATTTTTGGTGTATGTTCTGTATAATAGTAGAAATGTTTTAACTTTCATATTTATCAATCACTGTTTTATTACAAAATTTATAGTACCTTATATTAATATAATCACTGTTATTTTAAACAGTTTCATATAATAACTAAGATAAAGTGCTCTAGCTTTCATAAAAATTAAAATATCTCTTATCCTGTAAGTCCTTTCAAAAATAAATAATATAGCAACACACCAGAATTGAAAAATTGAAAATCTGTTCATAAATTTTGGTACAGAATGGGCCACATTTAAGTTATTTTTCGTCAATTTTTACCCATTTTAGTAATAAAAATTTCTTTTTCTATTCTGCATTTTAGCATATTTTTCTTAAAATGTACTAAACAAATCTAAAGCCAACAAAAAACCCCATATCGCCATTTTTTTTTTAAAAAAAAGTTGTCGGGATTCTTTGATTCTTCCAAATTTTCACCAACCCACAAATATTTTGATTTCCCTTTCTTAGCTGTGGGAGCTCCTATTTCGAAGTTTTGTTGGAGACCTACCGAACTCATTTCAGCCGAAAATGAAACAGATGCAAGGGCTAACATGTGTACAGCATCGGATATTCAGGTAACATTCGTTAATTCAAGCAGCTATCAATACGTATAAATTAAAAGAAAGGGTTTTTTTTTAATTATCTTGTTTGTGAAATGAATAGATCTAATATAACATGTAAAAGGTACCGCTTAAATCACAAAGTGGAACATTTTACACAGTTTAGAAGAAAAAAGATTTAAATATATGTGTATTAGATATTATACGTTTTAAAAAAGTTCATACTTTTTAAGATAATATTTTGGCTTGAAAATAAGAATATTTTAGGTGATACCATTTTTTAAAGATGCTGCTTTTACAGTAATCAATATAAGTGTAGAATTTAAAAGTATTGAGCGGTAATTGATAGTAAAAAGTAGAAATTTAAAACCATTAGTTTTGCTTATAAATGTTTAAATTTACTGGGGGGATTATTTTTTAAAAAATTTTATATGCATTATATATAGCTTATTATTTTCAAACATATTTCCAAGCACTTTTTTTAAAATATAAGACTTTGTTCACGTTTTCACTTCTGTCAAAAAGAATTATTTTGGTTGGAACGAGGAAACGAAAGGAAAGAGAAATTTTGTCTTCTCGTGCATTCACTTTGAATATGTACTGTTCGAAATAATTATGTTTTCAAGAGCAGAAAAAGAAAGCCAATTTATTAGATTCTTAAAAGTTTAAAAAAGTGTGTGTGAGCACTCAGAAACACATATGAAACTTAAGCGTTATTAGTGGTAATAGTGTATCATCGATTCCATAGTGTTTCGTATGATCAACCTTGCGGTTAAACAAAATGAGATAAATTTAATATAAAAAAAACTCTACACACACTCATCCATCCAGCGAGAGAGGATATTTCTACCATTTCATCTAGGAGTGTTAAGAGAGAGAGAGAGAGAGAGAGAGAGAAAATCCTTTTTTCACAAAAACATAATATTTCATATATTTAGGGCAGAATTTCACAAACTGTGGGGTGCGCTCCCTTCCCGGGGATTGTGATAACTCTATGTTGGGGACGCGAGCGTAACGAAAAGTTGAACATAAAAGATTATTTAAAAAAAATATTAATTCACTAAAAGGTAGCAAAAAAAAAACACATTATGACATAACAAAAAATAAAATACACATTTACACTGATACAATATACGAGGATTTTTTTTAAACCCCTTATTTTAGGATTGTACATACTTTTGCCTATTTTTCTACATAGTTGCCGAGTTTATTAATGCACTTGTCATACCTTAGAACTAAGTTTCAAAAATCCTCTTCAAAGAAGTCTGACGCCAGGTCGGACAGCCGATAGTTCACGGCCGCTTTCTTTTCTTCGTTGTCACTGAAGCGCTTCCCACCAAGACTGTGTTTGAGGTACCGGAGAAGGTGGAAATCGTTAAAGGAGCAGGGTTGGGGCTGTACGGTGCATGGTCCGAAACCTCCCAGCTAAAAGAATCGATTACGTCCCGAGTCGTTTGAGAAGTGTGAGGCTTTGCGTTATCGTGGAAGGGCAAAACACCATTTGACAGCATGCCCCGCCGTTAAGAAGTGAAAGCGGCCATAAACTCTTGGCTGCCCGACCAGGCGGCAGACTTCTTTGAAGAGGATTTTTAAAACTTAGCTCTTAGATATGACAAGTGCATTACTAATCTCGCCAACTATGTAGAAAAATAGGCAAAAGTACGTACAATCCTAAAATAAAGGTTTTTTAAAACAAATATTGTTGTTATTTTTTAAAGAACAAACGGATCTTACTTAGAAAACAGCCCTTGTACTTATAGATGTATCAGTACTGCACAATGTATTGGATAATTAATTGAACAATACTAAGCAAAAAGAACAAGTTTAATAATTACTAGTGACTTCCACGGGTTTATCATATGCAAAATTGTATACAAAATTTAATACTTATTTTGATAATTTGTACGGTTTACATCAAAGTACATTATTATTGGATTTAGTGCATGTTATCGCATGGGGGAGGCGATGGAAATTATTATTGAAAATTGGGTCGGAAATGTTGAAAGGTTGAGAAGCACTGACTTACGGTAATTTTGTGTGTTAAGAGAAATAATCAAAAACTTCATATCTTTAATAAGAGATTAAGTATCAATTATCAAATTTCAAGCAAAATTCATCAGATATTTAATTTATTTCAAATCTGTTCATGTATCTTCCGTAGGTTAATAATTTATACTGTCTTATACTTAAAGAAACTTCATAGCATAATTCATTCATAGTCCAATTTTTGAATAACTGATTTAATAAAGCTGAAATGATGTATTACATTAAAAAACATTTGAAAATCATATACTATTCACCTCCGTGTAAAATATATATTGTAAGCTTACTCGAAAAATATCTATATAATATACTGTGTGCAAATAGTTTCTCTCTGCGATAAGAATAATATACTCAGCTCCATTCCCCCATTCTCTCCTTTCAAACAAAGAAATGCATAACAAGAGAACCTAAGAAGAGTTTAAAAAGAAGTTCAAATATACGTATGTGCTTGTGATAAAAATTATAAAAATGACATATGGAAGGCAAAAGAAATTGAGGTTCCACCGAGATTTGAACTCGGATCACTGGATTCAAAGTCCAGCATGCTAACCATTACACCATGGAACCACCTGCTGCTTGCTTCTACTATTTTGTTTTGACTTATATCACTGAATAATAAATTTGCAGGATGTATTCACATAATTTTTCTCACGCGATCTTACTGCACAGTTGTTGAATCTGTCGATGCCACTCGTGCCTATTTTTTGAGGTTTTCCCAGAAGATATCAAACGAATGTATTGGTATAAACCACAACCAAAGAAACTTCAAACTTTTATTACTATTTTAGTTCACTTCGAGCTATTTAAGAGGAGAGTTTTGATGAAGTAAACTTCACGCGTTTTTCATTATCCTGTGTGATTACAAATTCCTTGATTATTACAACGAAAAAGACAACAACATATAAACACAATTTTCTCAATTTTGCTGTGCTAAATTTGTTAATGTAGTTTAATGTTATCCTTTCTTATGTATTTATTATATGTTTGTAGTAAACATTTACATTTATTTAAAAGCATAAAGAAATGAGCACTGATGGAAGAGAAAAATGAACTAGGTTCCACCGAGATTTGAACTCGGATCACTGGATTCAAAGTCCAGCATGCTAACCATTACACCATGGAACCACCTGCTTTTACACAGATTTTCATGTTCAGATTTTCATGCGAGTAAATAAAAATAGCTAAGAATTGAATTGATTAATGCGAACAGCGGAACAGGTGTTCACAACTCAGCAGAATCTCTAGAGCATTATTTCAGTCAGTATTAATGAATATAATTCATAATGCAGCAGAACCTAGAGCATTATTTCAGTCTCGGTATTAATAAATCAAATAAATATAATTATAAATGGGCAACTGGGACACACTATTATCTTGATTAGTATTACTGTAAATATGGCAAAAAAAATTAAAGAAATTGCTTATTTTATTACAGATTCCAAAAAGAATACTTATAAACACAAACTCAATACATTGAATTTATTTTTAAAAATTCCTTTTGCTGCTGACGCTAATTATGCTATTAAGAGAGAAATAAAAAAAATTTTACTAAAGAATGTTAAATTATTTGAAGAGAAAAATAGTAAAATAATAAATAAGATAAAGAGAGACATATATATATAAATTTTAAATTTGAAATGTGCAGTTTGGAAATTTGGGGTCGTACATAAATCATTTTCTTTTTAATAAGTCGCTCATTTAGCTTGAGGAAAAAGAACTGCCGATTACGGTATAGTATATTATATGAATTGATTACATCCAGAGAGAGAGAGAGAAAATAGTGAAGCACGAAGTTATAGCAGAAGAATATATGTGTTACCGTTAAAGTGTGTATAATTCAGTTATTTCATAGAATAACTAGGTATTTCATGAAATAACTAGACATGTCAGTTAAGGAATATAATAGATGAAAAATTTCTTGCTTTTTTACCTAGTTATTCTATGCAATAACTGGGTATTTAATGAAACAACTAGGGGTGGACCTTTAAAGTGAAAAATAAGCAACTTAAAAATTATTTTATAAATTATAGATCATAAATTGCTAAAATTTCTCGAAAAGTAGGTTTTATCCCTTTTGTCAATGAATAATTGATTAATAATAAGGGAAACGGATGGTATATTTTATATTGCTCATATTGCTAATATCGGTTAAACAGAAAGTGGAAAAAAGAATATGTTACAAAAATAGATATTTAAATATTATCAACAAAAATACATGCTAGGAAGAAAATCTATTGCTTCATGAAAAACATTGTATAATTTTTTTCAAGCAAAAATGTAAGTGAATATTAATTTAAATTTTATGAAATACCTTGATTTTACTTTTCATTATTTATTAGAGCAAGGATTGCTGTGTTAACTCTTTTAATTGCTTTGCATATTATTTTTGAACTAAGCACATTCTTTTTACTATTACACATTTTTTTTACACGAGCCCTTTTTAAATTCTTGTCCAGTACCGCAGCTTTGACCTGCTGCAACAGATCGAAGCGTTGTGTCAATATTTGGAACTTCTTCAATGGAAATTAATTCTCGCTGACACATATTGAATTGATATCTAGAGTACAATTTTTTTCCGGCCATTTCTAGTTCCTAATCGGAAAAATCCTTCCCAAAGCAACTGAACTGGTTCAAAGAACTTTCGAGTGCCGTATTTCATACTTTGACGATCAAGTAATCGCTATTATATTGAATGCCTAGTTAAATCGTAGAATTCAATAATTTTATATATTTTCTGACTTGTGCAGTATTTCATGAAATACCTAGTTATTCTATGAAATAATGGATTTCACACTTTAACGGTAACATATGCACTCTTTGAGATATATTTTGACGTGATTGAATTCGAAACCTATTCTATGAATCAAAGGATAAAAAATAATTCTGCAAATCTAATACACTTTCAAACCAAAAGCGAGACATACAAAAATGTGAAGATATAAAAAAAAAAAACTGGAACATGTGGTTAAATGATTCTCTTTTTTCAGAATTCGAGATTTACAATCGAATAAAAAGGAAGAAAAGTATTAATTAATTAAAACACACTAAGGTATGTTACTTGATATAACAGTTCTCTGGAGAAAAATTAATAAACAAATCTTCAAGTGAATCAAACCTGTAAGCAATTTTTCTCAATGAATCGATAAACCTTACCATACGAAATTTTTCACAAAATTTTTGTTTTCATGTTTAAATTTTTTTTAATTTTAAACTTTTTAAAACGGATACTCTAAAGACAAAAAAACTGAGGTTCCACCGAGATTTGAACTCGGATCACTGGATTCAAAGTCCAGCATGCTAACCATTACACCATGGAACCACCTGCTGCTTGCTTCCACTATTTTGTTTTGGCTTGTATCCCAGAACAACAAATTTGCAAGTATGTATTCGCATGATTTATCTCACGCTATCTAACTGCACAGTCGTTAAATCTTTCAATGCCACTCGTGCCTGTTTTCTGAGGGTTTTCCACAAGACATCAAACGATTGAATCGACGTAAACCAACCAAAGACACTTTTAAGGGATTTTTTTCCGTTTAGTTTACTTCGAGCTATTTAAGAAAAGAGTTTTGATGAGGAAAACTTTCGCACATTTTTCCATCATCCTGTTAAATTAAATTCTGAATAAATTATAACGAAAAAGACAACGTCCTGTTAACACAGTTCTTTTCTCAGTTATGTCTTAAAATGAGATTTGATCTTCTCTCACGTTTTATTTATCAGGAAAATGTTCGGATAATTAAAATCATGTATTTAGCGTAAGCAGAACATTCTGGAATAAACGTGACAAAAGCTGCTGAATTTGTTAATATAGAGTTTAATGTTATCCCCTTTTTATTAATTTACATGTATGTTTGTAGCAAACATTTACATTTTTTAAAAGCATAAAGAAATTAGCACCAATGGAATAAAAAAACAAACCAGGTTCCACCGAGATTTGAACTCGGATCACTGGATTCAAAGTCCAGCATGCTAACCATTACACCATGGAACCACCTGCCTGTACGTATGAAAGAAAGCGTGTGTGTCTTCATTGTAAACGGAACTAATTTACGGGATCTTGTTACAGCTGCTTATAAACATCGAAATTGTTATAATCAGTCGCACACCGTTGTTATGTCAACCAAAAATATGTTTATTCAAGAATTGCTTGTAAAAAAATTCATGTTACCCTTAGATATAACATTTCTTAGTTATGTAGAATGGAAACCAAATATTTTAGGAAAAAACATCTCAGAATATTTTAATCTAGAAAAGAAATTAGCTGATTTTTGAGAAATTGCAGCATATTATATCATAAATAACAGCATTTTTTTAATCAAAAAGTGGAACCTGATTTTCTTAAATCATCAAGCAATTATTGAAAAGAAACCTGCAGCCAGTATAAAGAATGTAACAGTTGGAGTTGCATAAAGGTATCTGATGACACAAAACAAAGAAAAAACAAAGAAAATAAAATCACATCGGCTCCCAAAAACTGCACATAAGGATTCATCTTGTTGAATTATGTATTTATAAAGGATTAAGAATTGAGATTTCTCTTTTTTCCGAACTGAATTGAGAAATAGCTCCAACTCCATTTAAAAACACTCAAGTCCACAGCAAGGAAATCAGAATTAAGGTTTTAATTGTATGTTATTCATTATGGAGATATGAGGATTTCTTACAAAGACGTTCAAATAAAGTCGAATCCTTAGTAATAAATACCACATACTTAATCATTACTCACTCATCCGCATACTGAGAATTATAGCGAATATATATCCACACTATAAATATTTACATATTTAAGAAGTTAATTATATAGAAATGAGGGAAGTGATTCAAGAAGAGAGACTGAAAAACATTCTTCAAAAATCAAAATCTGCTGAAAATGTTTTTTTTTTCCTTTAGGAACGTAAAAAATTTTTTCGAATAATATGTAACATCCAATAAAAAACTGATTTATTTTAATTTACGTCACACTCTGAAGCAATACGAGCGCCATTGGCGACGAATCTCGCAATTCTAAACTTCGGTCATGTGACTACACCTGAGTCTCTACAAACTACCACATCATCCTAAAGAGAGGACTTGAGAGTCACGATAGATGTAAGGTGCATCAGCCTCTCTACACGGTGGGTCTTCGATGGCACGAAGACTCGAACCCGTGACTCGACAACGTTAGCCACGAGTTTGCGACCATTACCATTCAGCTACCACGGCCTCTCGAAACTCAAGAGATAAAAACCACTCTTTTATGGAAACTTAGATCACTAAATTGTTAACCATAAATGCATTGAACCATCCCAGTGCAGCTTTATCAAAATATATGAAGGAGAAAAGAGACTCCCTCACTCATCACGATATCCCCGGAACTGATTAGACCTATAGATTTGAAATTTGGGCGGCATGTTCTTTTCATGGGGATCTGCTATGAAAGGATTTTGCGAAAATCGACCCCAAGGGGTTTTACGGAAGTTCAAGTGCTGTTATAGATAAATTTTCCCGTTTTTGAACCATTATCAAATTTGGTAAGCATGCTCCTTTCATAGAGTAGAGATCTTCTACAAAGGTTTTTGGCAAAAATAGACCCCCAAGGGAGGTTTCGAGGGATTACAGAAGCTTTATAGATAAAAGAGAGTACTGCTTTTGAGTTATATCTACAGATTTAAAATTTGGCAGGCATATTCCTTGCCTGGAGTAGAAATCCACTAAGAAAAGGTTTTGCGAAAATCAAACCCCAAGAGGGGATGAGATGGATTAAAGATCGTTTATATATAAAAGAATGTTTCGTTCTTGAACTTTTCCACCAATAAATTTGAAATTTGGTAGGTATGTTTCTGTCACAGAGTAGAGATTCGCTACAAAAGAGGTTTTACGAAAATCGGCATCCAAGGGGATTAAGAGGAGTTAAAATGGTGTTATAGACAAATATTCCAGTTTTTGAACTATTCGACCTACAGACTTGAAATTTAGCAAGCATGTTCCTTTAATGGAGTAGAGAACCGTTGTAAAAGAGCTTTATAGGAAAATTGATCTCCAAGGAGGCTGAGAGAAGTTCAAGTGGCGTTATAGACAATTATTCCCGTTTTCGAACTATTAGACCTACAGATTTGAAGTTTAGTAAACATGTTCCGTTTATTCCAAACACATGATTATTTCGTACATAATTCCCCACGGAATGAACTTAAAACTATTATGAACAAAAATTCAAAAAAAAAGGGGGGGGGGAGTTAAAGGAAAGTAAAAAATTTATGAAGAGGTTCCACCGAGATTTGAACTCGGATCACTGGATTCAAAGTCCAGCATGCTAACCATTACACCATGGAACCACCTGCTGTTTGTTTCCACTATTTTATTTTCGCTTGTGTCACAGAATAACAAGATTTTCAAGCATGTATTCGCATTATTTGTCTCACGCGATCTTACTGCACATTTGTTGAATCTTTCAATGCCCCTCATGCCTATATTTTGAGGGTTTTCCACAGGATACCAAACGATTGAATCGGTCTAAGCCAACCAAAGACACTTCAAAGTTTTATTACCGTGTTTTCTCATCATCCTGTTAAATTAAATTCTGAGTATATTATAACGAAAAAGACAAAATCCTGTTAACATAATTCTTTTCTCAGTTATGTCTTAAAATGGGATTTTGATCTACTCGCACGTTTTAATTATCAGGAAAATGTTCGGATAAGCAGAACATTCTGGAATAAACGTGACAAGAGCTGCTGAATTTGATAATATAGAGTTTAATGTTATCCCCTTTCTTATAATTTATACATATGCTTGTAGCCCAAATTTACATTTTTTTAAAAAAAAACAAAGAAATTAAAACCAATGGAAGAAAAAAACAAACCAGGTTCCACCGAGATTTGAACTCGGATCACTGGATTCAAAGTCCAGCATGCTAACCATTACACCATGGAACCACCTGCTACGAATGCACCGTTTTTTTAGATATGCGATGTTTTGAATTAATTATTTCATGCTAAAGTGTATTACAGGTGTTCACATTCTTCCGCAAAGCCTTCGAGCTCTTTTTTCTCAATCAGAACTCGTATGTTGGCCTGTAGTGTTTTATGTACAAACATCTGGTGTAATGTTGTTTCCCTGTAGGAGCGTAACACAAGAATGTACGAATCAGCTCAGTGTAGTGTTCTCGGACCTTCTGCTGTATGAAAGTCTGAGTATGAAAATCTAGAAGGACAGGTGGTTCCATGGTGTAATGGTTAGCATGCTGGACTTTGAATCCAGTGATCCGAGTTCAAATCTCGGTGGAACCTGGTTATTATTTTTCCTCTCGTTATAATGGTTTTTTATATTATTTTCTTCCTGTTATTTCTGAGATAAATATAAAAAAATAGCACATAAACAAATTTATTGTATTTGATTTCATTTGTTCAAATGAATTTATGTTCATAATTTAACCTATACATTTCGCAACATATTCGAAACTGTACCATGCCAGCCCATATGCTTTGGTTGCACTATTTTATTTAGATTTAATATTTATTTCGAAGCTGTTCGCTCTACTTACTTAAATAACTTAACTCACTCACAGTCAATCTTAATGCAGGCGTTCTTGTCTAAAATTTTCAATATTGAAAGTGAAGCTTACAGCCTTTTTAAAAATATGAAAAAATAATTTTCCCGAGAGAGAGAGTGTTGTGTGATATCGAAATACTTAAATTTTTATTTTTTAAAAAACTTTGGTTTTACAATAGACTGATGAATAAGATATTTTACAATAAACAATATTGTGTTATAGAGACTTTTTGACATACAGAAAAATATACACTATTATATTCCACCTTTTCATACGAAAGTTTGAAGCAAAATATTTGTCCTACTGCCATTATTGTTATCCAAATAAGGATATAAATGTTTTAAACCAGAATCCATGCGCAGCATTTGATCAATAATTAACACTTAAAAGTTATCTAAAAATCACGTTAAATGTATTACGCGCGAGTTCAATTTCTCACCCCAGGAAAATAAACTTTATTTTATGAGTATAAAAAAGACGCATAAATGAGTTTAGATTTCTAATTAGGAATTACATATTTCATGAAAATTATAATTTTTTTTGCAGTAATTGTAAATAATATTGCTAAAATAAGATTCAATGAAGTAAATAAAATGAAGTATTTTGTTTGTTTGTTTTATTAAGGTATTTTTTTATTTTAAATTCTTTTGAAAGATTTATATTTATAGATATTTTTTCTGCTGATGTTTAGAGTGCTCAGAATCTCTTTAATTCTATTCTTGACGCAATAAGATGTGGCCGCGGTAGCCTAGTGGTCATGGTATCGGATAGTGGCTGGCGTGTCATGAGTTCGAGCCCAGCACCACTAAAGACCCGCCGTATAGGGGAGCAATGCACGTTAAATATGTCGAGAGTTCATACGTCCTCCCATTGGTGTGGTGTGGTAGCTAGGGAAGAAGTGGTGCCAGATCAGGTGTCGCCCGTGTCACTTGACCTTGGTTCGAAATGACGAGGTCTGTCGCCAAAAGCCCTCGTGTAGCTGACCAGTGCGACGTTAATATTCACTCACTTGTCCAATAAGATACTTGACTTATGATCGGGATACTCCCAAAAAATTTAAAAATATTTTCTAAGATAGAATTTTGTTCTTTTTTTTTAATACAATTTCTACTTTTTTTGAATATGAATTTTTTAATATGGAAATCTTCTGGAGCAAACCATTCGATATTCACATTATAATCAGTTGCAGGTTAGGATTCTTCTTTGGTCGCTTTGTAGCTCCACAAACATTTGGAACCTATACTAAAGCTATTGGCAAAGGAACTCGTAATTGTGGACTGATTTCAAATGACAAGAAATGGCATCTTACATGCCACCCCGCTTTCCAAGCCTTCTCACAGTTCAACGTGAAGATTTTGAGCCTCGAATGATTTAACATGCATCGGCTCCTCTGCATGAAATCTCTTTCGTAACGCCAGGATTCTAACGTACTTAATATACCGAAAGGAAAGAAAGTACATTAAAATCACCAAAAATAAATAAAGCATAGATGCGAAGAAATTATAATATGAAATGCAGTTGGTAAAAAGATAATCAAATAAACGCGTCGCACTATAAAGCTGCACAAAGACTACTAGCGATGGACCACTTAATTTTGAACCTCGGTCAAGTGTCGAGGACGACACCTGAGCTCACACCGCTTCTCCCAACTATCACATCATGCCAAAGGGAGGACTTTGAGCAGTGACAGATTAAAAGTACTTCGGCCTTATCTACAAGGCGGGTGAAATGCACTAGGGATTGCTGATGTTTGAAATGTTGTGTTCATCGGAAGTATAATGGATAAAATGTTGGATTAGACATTCTCTAAAGGAAAATTTAAAAGAAACAAATACGTGCAAAATTGAGACTATCGAACTCGCATTGGAACAGTTCTTTGTTTCAAGCTAATGATCCTAAGCACAACATACGAATTGTTAAGTAATGGTTACTATGTAAAGTGTAAAAAGTAATACACTTTTTGTGCTCTCTAAATGACAGGCTTAAATCATAGAATATCTATGCGAGTAAGCAGAGAGAAAGAGATTATTCAAGAGAACGGATAAAAATTAACTAAAAATACTTTCAAAATACATGGGACAATTTACCTCTAGATTTCAATGTAAACCTAATTATTTTGATTAATGAGAGTTCGAGGTAATAATAGCAGAAAAAAGTGATTACACAAAAAAAATGAGAAGTTTTTTTTAAAAATATTAAAGTTATATATTTTTGGCACGTTGCTTAAGTGTCCAAGTTTCCGTTTTGTTATCATTTCCACATTCTTTAATATAATTATATTTTTTTTCTAGAAGTCAATAAAACTAGTTGTATCATCTTAGATATATTTTTACATTGCATTTGACAATATTTTAAAAATGCATCACAGTGCAAAATTATTAGACAACGATTATCAGGTAAAAATCTACTTTTCCTTACGTTCATTGTACAAACGTATAATATATAATATATATATATATATATATAATATAACGAGATTCAAATCAACTCTCTATGTGTGCATCTGTGATATATTTGCAGCTCATTCGCATGAAATTCAACCGAGACACAGAGAAATAACGCAGGTGGTTCCATGGTGTAATGGTTAGCATGCTGGACTTTGAATCCAGTGATCCGAGTTCAAATCTCGGTGGAACCTGGTTTCTTTTTTTTATTTTCCTTCCATCGGGGATAATTTCTTTATGTTTTAAATAAATGGAAATGTTTGCCATAAACATATAAATAAATTAATAAGAAATGATAACATTAAACTATGGACAAGTTCTACTTTGTAAACAACAACAATGAGTGGAACCCTCACTTACTTCCGGTGTAATGTTAATCTATGGGAAAACATCGAAATTCAACTGAGTTTTTCAAACTTTTAATGCAAGTTTTTGAAACTTTTTTTGCACTATATGGATAGATGATCTGTAGATTTCAGATTAAGGATTTTATAGAGTATTTATTTCAGTATCTTTTCTAAAATATACCTCGTTAATTTTTTTTTTTAGCTCAAAGCAATGGAGATTTTGCATTAACCGGAAGACGAAAAGGGTATTAATGACTGTAGCGCCCCCCCCCCCATAGTAAGCTTTACGGTAGAACTTGTCCATATAAACAAATGTAGCAGCTCTTGTCACGCTTATTCCAGAATTTTCTGCTTACGTTGAATACATGAATAGGATTATCCGAACATTTTCACTCCTAAGTAAAACGTGTAAAAAGATCAAAATCTCATTTTAAAATATAGCTGAGAAAAAGACTGTGCAAACAGGATGTTGTCATTTTCGTTGTAATAAACACGGAATTCGTAAGTATACAGGATGAAGGGAAAACCCGTGAAAGGTTACTTCATCTCAAATCTCTTTTCTAAAATAGTTCAAAGTGAACTAAAACGGTAATAAATCTGAAGTTCCTGGTTGGTTTATGCTGATTCATTCGTCTGATATCCTGCGAAAAAACCTCAAAAAATATCCACGAATGGCATTGAAAGATTCAATAACTGTGCAGTAAGATCGCGTGAGAAAAATTATGTAAATATAAACCTGCAAATTATTATTCTGGGATACAAGCCAAAACAAAATAGTGGAAACAAACAGCATGTGGTTCCATGGTGTAATGGTTAGCATGCTGGACTTTGAATCCAGTGATCCGAGTTCAAATCTCGGTGGAACCTCAGTGTTATTTTTTCCTTCATTTTGAAGAGCAATTCATTAAATTTTTAATTTTTCAGTATATTTTTTAAAAAATGTACGATTTAACAATAATCGTAAAAAAGATTGTTTCAAAATTTACAGACGAGACCATTTGGTCAACAACTAAAGTTGTGTTTTAAAATTCTCATACTTTCCTAGATGGGTCATAAATCGTTGGATCCTCGTTGTTATTTCCCCCTCTCACTAATTTATTTATTATTATTTTTTTATCTTATAATGTGAATATAAAATAGTGATTGTTCTGTATATTTATCCTGTTTCTGAAATGGTGAGGTGTTGAGAAATAAAGAGAAAGAACCTCAATATTAGATATTATTCTCTTCATTTATGGCTCAAAATAAAGACGTTTATGTTCACGATTTCTCTGTTCTACATCTGTTCTATTAATCTATTGGCATAATATGATGTTAACATAAAATAAACTAACTTTTGCCTTTTCCTAATAGAATATATTTTCCTTCAACAAAAGCTTTCCATAAGTACTATAATTGTAACATTTATTTCTGTTTTGATTAATCTACAAAATAAATTTTTTTTTATTTCTAATGGGCTGCCATTGGGGTTTTACCATTGCAGACCTTGTACATTCCCCGGAAGCTGGTATCTCGTTTAAAAGCTGCACCCTCTTGGCGGATACCAATCGTCGCAGGTGATTTTGACGCCCAGTTTCCTTCCCGGTGGGAGGCACCTGAGCTCTGACAATGCAAACCTGTACTATGATTTAATTTTGCCGAGAGCACCCAAGCTAAACAGACACTTTGTGTATCTTTTACATTCCGTATAATCATGCGACATGGTCGCTGTCGATTTTCTGCATCATGAAAATCACCATCTTGGGTGCAGAAGGCTAACGACAAACCAACCACGTCACTCAGCCGGCCTGCATATATAATAATATTACCTCCTTCTTTCTAAAATATTACTGTCGGTTTGTAACGGGCTATCGCGCACACTTTTCAAAACATTCAACTGCGTAGAGCAGCAAACGTACCTTGGTTTGTCAGGAAGGAAGTCTTGCATAAAGATCTTAACGTTCCGCCGCTTCTTGATTTTATAAAAAAAACAATCAAAAATATTTTTCAACCGGTTACTACAAATTCCAAATGAATCCATGAGAGAAATCCCGGCTTTTGATAATTCTATCCCTAACTCTTCTAAGAGACCTAAAACATTCCTTAACCACTCGCATCAACACTTCCCAGCTCTGAAAAGGATGAGAATGTCTTGATACAAATTAGGAAATTTTTACATCAATCGTGTATTGTTTTTGAATGCTTTATGGTTATTTATCACTTTTTGTTTTCTTTTGCAAGACTTCGTTCACACTAATTATTACCCCCCCCCCTTCCATGCAAGCTTTTGCATGTGTTTACTGTGGCAACTTGATCCTATTTTAAACTTCTACAACTTTTCTTACTTTTTCCAAGTGGTTATTTAAAATCTTTTCAATAGCTGCACACAGATATTTAAGAGGTAATGAGTAACGGACCTAAAAATAATATTCTTTTAATCTTTGATATTAAGGAAATTCCTCCCTTTTCTCCCCTCGTTCCGTCGAGATGCGGCAGCCGGTTGAAGGAAGGGCGTGGTTGTCAGAGATGTGACGTCATTAACTAAATCAACTGGATGAGTGGTTTCCCACTCACCCCTCCACCAGCGTTGTTGCGCTGCACTCATTGTGGACTGCTTTATATTCTTATCTAACACTTCAGCAAATTATTCTTATTTTGTTTTCTACTTATTATGATGAGTGGATGATAGAGAGAGATTTTTTTCTCTAAGGTTCCACGTAAATGTATTACCGTTACCGTTACCATTACGGGCTATCTCACGAAGTTTCTCTCTAGAAACTGTGTTTTTGTTTTCTCCTTAATGCTTTTGAAAGTTTTTTAATGCAACCTTCTAATAGAGGAAACGAATGTGCAGATAGGAAACGCTGTATAAGATTATTTGAAATAATGCTAGAAATAATAATCTGACCCTATTGCGGATTGCGTTTCCATTGCTTACAGGTCACAGTTGTTTTGAAGAAGTACCTTCTAAGTTTGCTACGAGACTAAACGAATGTTTATAAGTTGTGTCCTGCATATATCACAGATTTGTAAAATTTTAATTCTTTGTAATTCTTCTGTGGTAAAAAAAAAGTTCCATCATAAAAAAGTGAGGCTGCTTAATTAATGAAACGCCTTTGAGAAATGTTCATGAATAGCTATATGGCTTGTACGCTAACATCTGTGTAAGTTCAGTTAGAGATTCGACGGGTATGGAATCCCAGGAGTTTGTTACGCAGATTTTGGTGGAAGGGGTAGTAGTCGAGTTGTTAATAATTGCGAGGCCCTTGGTTAAGTTGTTCCGTGCGTCCTGGTTCTATCCAAGCTTGATTGATTGTTTCTTTAATTAATGTCTATCTAGGAAGTAGTACGAGGACTATAGTAACAGGACCTAGTAATTTTGAACCATATTCAAGTGACGAGAAAGGCAACTGAACTGCATACCAGGACAACGCGAATAACAATTTCAAGTTTCATACTCCCGTCATTTGAGCGAGACTCGTCCTTAGTAATCCTTGCGTCGTTCCAAAAGGACATTTATTCAAAAAAAAAACACCTTATTATATAACTAAATATGTACTATAGTGAAGCTATATAATATCTTATTATAAAACGGGTCATTACAAACGGAATGTTAAGGCTGAATTTTAAATTTTTATATATATATATATATATATATATTGCACGATAACTAGTACTTCATAACTAGTACTCGGTACTCAACACGACCACTAGTACTCGGATCACTGGATTCAAAGTCCAGGGTGCTAACCATTACACCATGGAACCACCTGCCTCGATACATATTTTCATACAGCAGAAGCGTAGACCAAACTAATTCATGCAACCTTGTGTTGCCTCCAATAGGGAAACAACACCTCCCCCCCCCCAGACATAATTTTATACATAAACATCATAAGCTAACAGGAGATCGTATTCAAAAATAAAAAAAAGAGCGAAGATTTTTCTAGAGAATATAAACACCTGTAATAGATTTTAGCATGACAGAATTAATTCAAAACATCGTAGGTGAGTGAGGAAATTGCTTCTCAGTTATGAACATCTAAAAGAAACAGTGCATTCACAGCAGGTGGTTCCATGGTGTAATGGTTAGCATGCTGGACTTTGAATCCAGTGATCCGAGTTCAAATCTCGGTGGAACCTCATTAGATTTTTTCCTCTCTTTCTTTTTAGTTCGATGCATTCTAAATTTTAATTACTTTAGTATAAAATTTATCGAATATGTAATTATGTACTATGTAGAATTAAACTTTTGAATAAACAGAAAAACTTTTATTAAAACATTCGAGTGTGACCTATCAAGATATAAACCTGAGTTTTGAAACTCTAGTATTTGGTATTTTTACTTGAGCATCGTAAAATGTTTCGTGTTTACAAAATACATATTAATCAAATAACATTTTATTACGAAGGTTGTTTAGCTTATAAAATGTGGAAATGAAGAGTAACTTTCGAGAGTAATGCATTTTTAAAATATCATAGTATACAGGATTTTGCCAAATTCAGTCTGCAAATTCAAGGGGATAATAGTAGGCAGCGAGTGAGTGAATATCAACGTCGCACTATTCAACCACTCGAGGGCTTTTGGCGACTGATGTCGTGATTTTGGACCGTATTCATGTGAAGAGAACGACACCTGAGCTGGCACCCAGTCTCCTAACTTCCTCACCAACGGGAGGACGTCGTTTCAGCTTCGACATATTTAAAGTGCATCGGCCCCTACTGCGTGGCGGGTCTTCAGCGGTACTAGGCTTGAACTCATGGCACGCCGGCCAAGAGTTCATTATCTTGACCACTAAACTACCACTGCGAATAGTAGGCAGCATAGGGATGACACATCCCCATACAATATAGGGCCGCAAACCACATTTATTCGGAGTAATTCACACAAAAACATTTATGAAGGGTGTCAGGTCGAGTGGAATGGAAAGGGGCGATAAGAGGTAAAAAATACATTTATTAGACGTAAAGCAAGAGTTTACAATACATCACAGCTCCACGTCTTAAATGTAATGACAAGTGATCATCACAGGAATTGTTCGAAGTTGCCGCCGCATAAGTCAGAGTACAGCTGACACCAATGATCGAAGGATTGTTGGACGCATGCAAATAAATCCGGTGTGCTGGCGATGCCAGTTGAAGCGACGACGATCTGTGCCATGAGATCCTCCCCTGCAGCTACCGGTGTCTCATACAATTAGAGATTTCAGGTGGCCCCAGAAGAATAAATCCAAAGAAAGTGTTAGGTCTGCCGCGTCCAATCCTTCTCGCGGGATACATAGCATGGAGGTGGCTACGCACCGTAATCGAAAAATGTGCTAGTGCACCATCATGCATTAAACACACGTTCTGGTGCACAGTGGCCGGTATTCCTTGCAACAACTCCGAGAGAAGTGGGAAATTTGTACGCGGGTAGGTTTCTTCAACCCTACCATGGCCCTTCAAATCCCCGCATTCGTTTAGATACTCCCGTCATTTACCCTCAAACGGCTACTATTATCGCGATTTTCACCAACTATACATGGTTTGCGATCCTATGTTCTATGACATTTCCAGGGTGTGGGCTACTTCTACTTTTTTTAAGGAGTTGCGGTCCACCCAGTGTCAGTGGCGCACACAATGGTGGAGAAGGCGTCCACGGGTCTGGACCCTCCCTCATAACCCTTCATTTTTTTCCCCGATTCATTATAGTTCCATGTATAATGTTTGTAAAATGTAATTAAGTATTTGATATTAGTAATTTTTTATTTATTAATGTTAATTATTTATTCAGTTATTTTTCATTTCAGTAATTTATTTTTTGCTGTTTTATGCTCCCGACAACCTACAAAATCAAAAAAATATGTTTGGCTGTATATTGGGGTATGATACGAGAATATTAGACCTTCAACCCTCGACCCCCTTCCCTTTAAAAATTCTTCTGTACGCTACTGCCCAATATCGTAGGTGGGGTGAGGTAAGGGAAAGGTTATTATTATAACTTAATAATAAGTACGGAATATGTGTGTACTTATATATACTACAGAACTAAAATAAAAACAACTCACACTTTTAAAACCACATTTAAAGCAAAACGCAAGATACAAACTTCATTATAATAGCCCGAAATATTAATTATATCAAATGATACATTATGAAACAATTCAAATTATATTTAAAAAAATAAAACATTTTTATCTAAAGTTAGTTTTTGTTGCTATATTCAGTAGAAGGCTTAGTTTGAATACTGTCAGCCAATCTTGAATTTTCCGTATATAATTACTAACTGGTAAAATTTTTAGGCGGTCACCCCAAAATGTCTTTGCGGTTCACCGGTCGATCGCGATCGACGTAACGCCTACCCCGGTTCTATGATGATTCGTTGTCTCCATATTGTCTACTATCACCTCACTAAATGTGTCGGTGGAATTCGGTAACTCCCTTATATAATTATTTTTAATTACTCTAATGTAGAAGTATTTGGGGATTTTGGCTTCTACTTTGTGCATTATACAACCAACTTATTCTAAACAAGAGGATCACTTAATTTCTGTATTTAAAGCTATATATAACTATTGCACCATGGAACCACCAGCCTTTTTTAACTGTTTTCGTTGAATTTCTCATTACAACCCCACACACACACACTACAAATTTTTCATTTAAATTTACAATCAGTTGATTATGGAGTTAACCCTTGCTGTAGCTTTTATTTATCCCAACTATTAACATTCTCAATTTTATTAAAATAATCGTTAGGTAAAATAGCCTTTTGGCGAAAAAACTTTTCACAAAATTTTCAGCATAATACTAGTAAAAAAATAACTATAAAAAAAGTAATGCTTTCTTTTGTTCGTTTACTCGAAAGTGAACAGATATGCTGGTTATGATAATATTCCCTTTGATCTTAAATCGTCAGATCTGAAACCCCAAAGAAACCACGATAACTGAGAGGTCATACGTTTTCGAGAATAATTACGTCGCACTATTCAGCTACTGAAGGACTTTTGGCGACGGATCTCGTAATTTTGAACCATGGTCAAGTGACGAAAACATCACCTGAGTTGGCAATCTCCTCTCATAACTTCCACATCACATCAATGGGAGAATGTTGGAGCCTCGAGATATTTAACGTGCTTCCGTCCATTCTCAATGGCGGGTCTTCAGCGGTACTAGGCTCGAACTCATGACACGACGCCCATGAATCTTTTAACTTTAGCCACGGCGGCCACGTTAAACTTGTCTAAGCTCAGTCCTCAAGTGGCATGGCGTGGAAGCTTGGAGAGTGGTACCACATCTTAAGTTTCCCCCTCGCTACTGAACTTAAATTTAAAATTACGACATCCATTTCCAATATCCTTCATATAGGTTCTGTTAAACATATTAAAATGAAAGATATTGCTAAAAAATAAATAGATTTATGTTTCGTTTTTAATGCGTTCGCTCTTGTTTTAATGTTTACCATAAAAACGAATATACAGCATAAAACAAATAAAGAAAATTAATGAAGAGGGGAAAATGAAAAAGGTTCCACCGAGATTTGAACTCGGATCACTGGATTCAAAGTCCAGCGTTCTAACCATTACACCATGGAACCTTCCTTTTGGTATGTATGTGTGTGTCTGTGTGCTTTACTTAGTATTCCCTACTGAATCGCAACTTTTCGGTTACGTGCTGAATTAATTGGATTCACTCAAACTCGTCGCAGGTGTTTAAATCACACAGCAAAAACTCTTCCATATTCATTCTTTAAATGTCGCTGCATTCATATTTCTGTTACAGAGATTTTGCTGGGGGGAAAATTGTGTATAAAAAGGTTTCTCTATCTATCTTTTTGATGTTGTTTTGGGTGTTTTAGTATTACAGTTATTATTTTTTGTGGGATGTGGAGAGACAAAGGCTATTATCCCATATGCTTTAGTATTAAATCAGAAAAACCAGTTGTCTTATGGAAAAAACGCGAAAAAATACGGCGCTTTCATTTACAAATGTATCCCTACTATAATATCGATCATTCGAAAGAAAAAAAACCCCAGAATTGTATAATTAAGACTTACTTTGCAAAAGGTAGGATAAACCACTCACAAAAAAGGGGAAAAGTTGACATAAATGGATGGGATTAGAAATTTTTTTTAAAGAAAGCTACAAAAAAAAAATTGAGATTTCGTGTTAGCATTGCAATAAAACAACTTAAGGCTGTCTTCGGTCAATGTTAAAAAATAGGACCCGACTTCATAACATTTTTTTGAATATAAAAGTACTGCAACATTAATATTTATATTCTGGCTTCAGACTATCTCCTGTATACAGGGTGTTCCGAAAAAACGTGGACAAAATGACATGGCAGATCAGTCATACAACAGGAAAATGGGAACATGGGGAATTAGGAACATGGGGTCGCAACTGCGATACGGAGCCGCTAAAGGGCGTCGAAAATAATACATAACACAAAGAGAAGAAACAAAATCATTACAGATCATTTTATTTATAATTACCTACACACATGCGACTTATGCATGTCAAATGCTGCGCCTACAGGAGGTGCTCAAAGTGTTTACCAGATGCATCGAGACATGCCTGCCATCGACGTTGCATGAATTGATAGATCTCAAAGATACCAAGTGTATCTCGAACACATCCAGCTGCCTCAACGATCCTTCCTACCAAGTCTTCTGGCGTTTCAACAGGTGTTTCATACACAAGTCCTTTTAAAAAGCCCATAAGAAGAAATCCACGGGAGACAGGACTGGTGATCGTGGTGGCCATGCAATTGGTCCACCGTGACCAATCCAGTCGCCAGGAAAAGTAGCCTGCAGATGTGCTCTGACGTCTCTACTGAAATGTGCGGGAGCGCCATCGTGTTGAAATTTAATGCATCGACGAATAGCATCGGAACATTAGTATTCAGCATGTCTGGCAGAACCTCTTGCAAGAATGTTAGATACGTGGAACCGTTCAGTCTGTCTGGTAGAATGTACGGACCAAGTAAACAGTCTCCTACAATGCCAGCCCACACGTTAACGGAAAATCTTCGTTGTTTGGCGTGCGGACGGGTAGCATGCGGGTTTTCATCTGCCACCTACGCAAGTTGTGACAATTCATCACACCCTCTAATGAGAATGCAGCCTCATCCGTGAACAGAACACTTGCAGCGAAATGTCGGTCGGCAGCCTTTTCTTGCAGATACCACCGCGCAAAATCCATACGACTGCTGTAGTCTCCCGGTTGAAGTGCCTGGACGCGTTATAAATGATATGGTAAAGTCCTTCGTCGTGTATAATGCGCCAGACGATAGTTTGGGGAATATGGGTCTCTCGGATACAACTCGTATATTTGTTGAAGAATTACGCTGAAGTGCGTGGACAACTCTTTCTTCAGCATCAAATGTCCGAGATATTCGTTGGCGACCTGAATCTGGCTTGTGCACGTCTAACGAGCAGGTTTCACACAATCTTCGGTGAATAGTGGCAAAGAATGAGCGGCTAGGCATCTTTCTACTAGGATATTTTTGACGATACATTCGCAAGGCTTCTCGTCCATTGCAGTTGGCCATGCCGTAAACTAAATGCATGTCAGCCAATTCGCGGTGCGTGTAACTAGCCATGTTACGCCCAACGCATCCACGACTCGAATGAATTCAAATCTCCTTTTGCTCGGCTCGTGTCTGCACCGCAACGCCTCTCGTGGTTCTAGCGCCCTCTACAGGCGTTTGCGACCCCATGTTCCTATGCGATCTTTGATCCTTGTTGTATGACTGATCTGCCTTGTCATTTTGTCCACGTTTTTTTCGGAACCCTG
>BMAO01002564.1:0-68519 GCA_019973975.1 Trichonephila clavata | reverse complement strand
ATTTAACTGTTTCATTTTATGTCATTTCGTACCTTTTCATTTGATCATCCCTTGTATTAAAGAAAAATAATTTTATTTTAATCCTAAAATCATTTAACCAAAATGAAGTCTTTTTCCATTTTTTTCAAAAAGTCAACCCTTTATGGCAATATTAAATTTTGAAATAATTAATTTTTAACTATTTTTTTCCTAATCTCCGTATTATAGAATTTCTTTTCTGCATAAGTAGATTTTGATTAATAATAATTTCACTCAATATAACCGTGATCCACCATACTATACAAATTAAAATTAATTGTGCTAATTTAATAAATACACACTTTTACTTTCTAAGACAGGATTGTAGATTAAACATCAGAAGCGACGTGAAAACTACTGGCATCAGACCTCATAATTTTGAATCGGTCAAATGACTAGAAAGACATCTGAGCTAGCACTCTACTGACTTATTTTTAATGATAAAGAAGAACCTTTTTCTTGGTTTAAAAACTTCAACCAATAAAAATAAATAGCTGTTCTTTTATTGCAATAAATGTTAAAAAATACTAAACATATAAAAATAACATTTTTTTAGAACACAAAAACTACAAGGCAAAATAATGAATCAATTTTTAAATTTAAATACATCATAAAATTTTACTGTTCAAAATAAAGGCAAGGAAAAATAAATTGTTGAAAAATCTAATTTTGTAAGATTAATGTTGCTTGATGTTCTTTGGTATGGTTTTGAATCCTTGAAATAGTAGCACTATTTATATTGTCACAAACTGATACGCTCTGAGTGGCCGAATGGTTAGAGCACTGCTCTACAATGCAAGTGGCTCGGGTTCGAGCCTCCCAGATATTTGTTTGTTAAATTCAATCATGACTTTCATTATTTATTATTATGGACATTTGCAAATTATGTAAATTGAATTTATGTTAATCTTTCCCCTGGTGGTTATTTTAGAACCCTCCACCAGGTTTATAAAAGTACTGCAGCTGGATAGGTCTTCAGTTGTGGTGCTGCCCGTGTAAAACACTACGACAAAATAAATTGTGTATTGGATAACATCGCCTTATTCCTTCTACATGACAATATTATAAAAGCACATTTTTTATCTCTATTTTAAAAATTAATTACAATATTCGGTCATTTTTTAAAAATGTTTACCTAAAGAAGCACTCACTGTTGGTAATAATGGAATGTACTATTATCTTATTGTAGATATTAAAAATTATCTTGAATTCTACAAATCCAAGATTTCTCATGTAGGTAGCACAATGTAAAATATATTATAGATCATTTTATTTTACTGTGAGAAAAAGGCAATTAGAAAAATCAATTGAAGCTTGAGAAAAAAGTAAAATCAATAAGAAGTACTTACTGATAAAACCCATTAGAGGCATCAAGAACATCATACACAAGACTAGATTTCATAGCACTGTTTTGATCCATTGCAGAAATTCCTCCTTTCGACTGCACCCATTTAAACACCAAACCAAGAATGTATACACTGTGAGAACAATTGTTAATATATTACAAATTTTCATTCGTTCAACAAATCATTGTTCAAAAAATTTTCCACATCAAGATATATCAAGTACAAATTTTCTCATGAATGCAGTTTAATCTAGAAATTATTAAAATGTCTTTGTATTATTTCATTCTTTAAACAATGGAATAATTTTCACAGTAAAAAACAAAAAATTCAATCTCTCCATTACAATAAGATATAATTCTCGCATTAAAAATATCATATTTTTATTTTAATACTTAAGAAAAAGTTTTTAAAATAAATCAAAAGCATTTTCCCCAGAAATTATTTTAAAAAAATGTACATTAAAAGTAAAATTTACTAACATTAATAATAATGAGAGTACTAATTAATGATTCTGATAAACATGATTTTCTGAATTTTTACATATCAAAAACTAATTTGAAATTTTTCTAAGAAAAATTTTTTTTAATGTTATAAACAAATCTAAAAAAATATTTATACAAAAATTAGCAGTAAAATTAAAACATTCAAAACATACCAACAAATTACTATGTTTTGAAAAGTAAAATTTGGTTTCAAAGGGGAAAAAACATAATTCTTCACAAAACATTTATAATTTCTTTTTATTCACTCTTAAACAAAACAGTAAGTTATCCCTAATTTTTTATAACATTGTAGTTATGAATGATAATAATATAAATGGAACACATAATTATAATGTTGCAAAAGTTAAAAATGGAATTAATAATTTCTTGCAATATAATTAATTTCTGATGCAAGTAAACAACTCCAGTTAACCAATTTTAATCAGTTAAAAAGAATGTACATATAACTGTATTACTTATGAATTTTTAACAATTATATATATAGTAATAGAATAAATATAGTTTACCTGAATGTTGGAGGAGTATTGTACAAGGATTGATTGGCCGCATTTATTTTGTAATCAAACACTGCTGGGCAAACAGAAAGACCTTTCCCAATTAGGTCTTCCCTAACAATGACAAATGTAATACCAGGAATACCTGCATTTTTCTGGGCTCCAGCAAATATGACACCAAACTGAAATATTACATATTCAATAAAACTACAGAGTAAAACAATACACTCAGAAAAAGAATTTCCTATTATAATCTTTGGAATAAAAAATGTCAGATTTTAAAAACTTTCAACAAATTTTAATTAAATCATTAAGAAATTGCACTTTTATTATGGTATAAATTAAAATATAAAACTAATATTTTTAATAACAAATATTCTTTTTTAAAATTTAATTTATTGTATATTTTATAGAATGGGAGAATCAAGTATACCAGAGAATAACTTCTTTTAAGTATGTTTTTAATTTACTTCAATTTAACTAGAAATTTTTATAGTTCAATCTTCTTAAGAAGAATATATATTTTTTAAAATGTAAATGTACATGTAATATACAGTGAAAAAGCAAAAGCAGGTTATTACAGTAGTGAAAGGTCATTACAATGAAAAGTAATAGCAGGTTATTAAAAATTGAAATAATTAACTGTTGGAGAAAACAATTATCAGAAATGAATAACACAGTAGCCTAACAGAGAACACTTGGGCCCCCTGCAAAGTCAGGTTTGGGGCCCCCAAGTTGGATTTTACAAAGGGCCTGACCCAAAGCCTGACTTGGTGGCAGTCAGGCTTTGGGGCCCCTCGAACTCTGCCCCCCCCCCGCAATCCGGGGGTGTATGTTACGCCACTGGAATAACAACATAACTCTTACTATATCAATATATTAATCATGAAAAAACATTAATTTATGAAAATTTTGAATTTGTAATTGAATAACTTTTGACATTCCATTGTTTTTTAATAAACTTTAATAAAGTTTATTTACTGTAAATCATCAATTAACTAAATATTTTTTAACTAGTATGTTTCCTTACATGTTAATATAGTTTATTGTAATTTATTAGTTGTACAAACTTTTGTTATTTCCTTAAAATAACATCCTGTATTTTTCAGACTAAGTGGCTCAATATAAAAAAATATTTGAAATTTTTGGAAATATTATTTTGTGTTTTACCCTCTTTGAAAGATATTATTCTCACTATAATATAGCCAAGTTTTATTTTTTTTAAAGATTTAACCTATGCAAAGAATGGGTACTTCAGCTAAATGCACAATAAAAGAGATGAATTATTTATTAAATAATAAAGAAATATTCTCATGTTTTTATCAACAGAAGCACATATTACATTGTTATATTGCATTATACAAAAGAAGGTACTCGTAATTTATAAAAATAGCTATAACAAATTAATTCATAAGAATGAATGGAAGCAAAATTCAACTCAATAGAAATATCTGAATTCAATTTTGATACATCCGTTTTAAAATTATTTTCACCTAATAGCCTGACCCTCTATCTACTTTCCAATAAATTTATATTTCAATTTTTGTTTTCCCAAGAAATGATGAAATATGATAAGTTGCATATTCAACACATCATGTATTTTGAATTAATGCTCAAATAAATGCTGCAATAGCATATCAAAATATTTGCATAGCATATCCAAGCTCTGTAAGTGAAAGTAAAGTTTAAGCGTGGTTTAAAAAGTCCCAAGCAGGAAATTTGAGTACTAATGGTGAATGGCATAGAAATCAGCCAATGTAGGTTGGTAATGATTAACTGAAAGAACTGGTAATAACCCTGTATCAACAAGCAGAGAACTAAATGCTGGATTTGATAGTACATAAACAATGGTGGAAAAGGTTTCTCAAGCTAGTGTTTGTGTTTCACATGAGCTTACAGCTTAAAATTGTAAGTAACAAGTACATGTCTAGATGAAAGAAATATAAATTGAAAATTTTCAACAGTGTATAGTGACTGGATATGAAAAATGGATAATTTATGCGAATATTACTTAGAAAAAGTAATGGTTAGGGCCAAAAAAAATCTATTCTTATTACGAAGTCAGGATTTCAGCCAAAGGTTTGGCCTTGAATTTTGTGGGGTATGAAAGGAATGGTTTATTTTAAATTGCTTGACAATAACTAACACAATCTATTACATCTACTGTAAACAATTAGATGAATGCCAGATAAAGTCAATGGTTAAATGTCAGAATTTAAAGGAAGGACTTACATTACTTAACAGACGAGGAGTGATTTATAGCACAATCTGAATATTCTACAAGATAACAGTCAGTCACATATTACAAGAATGACTTAACAGACACTGAATAAATTTAGATATGAAATTATACTTCATCTATCTAATAGTCCAGACCATTATTATCTGTTTATGACTTTGCATAATTTTCTAATTGGCAAAAATTTCTTTAATAAATATATAGGAGATCAAAAATCCTCTAAAAGATATAATGGAGGATATATTAGTGATTAAATATGCGTAATAAACATGTATATATATAGCAGTAAATAAATTAAAAAGACTAATAAATCCTAAAACATCTTATATATTATTTTCAAAATTGTTTATCAAAATCCTGCTTTACTTTCTACTCAACTCAATACATAGATAACCTTGACCAGGCTAACTTTTTCATTACTTATATCTATATGTGTGCTGTACATTTAGAACAAAAATTTCACACTTTCATTCAATAAACTCTTTTTTACAAAAACTTTACAGTTATCAAAATTTTTTTTCATTCTAATTCTCAGTTTGACATGAATGCATCTTTTGTATGTTTATAAAAATATATGGATCTTATAATAAGAAAGGAAGTGATCCATTTCTTTAGAAATATAAGAGAATTTGTGTTGAAAATACATACAAAAGTTCACATTCTACAAAAAATTGTACTATACACTTATTATTTTTCTCTCAATAATTTTTGTTTCTTATAAACTGCCTTTTTTTATTATTAATCATGAATGGAACAATATTATGAAATTTGAAAACGGTTAAATTATTTTTAATCTTCAATTGATTGTTCATTAACTTTAAACTTGGAAGAAACACAAGAACTATTGGTAACAGACTATAATTTTGGACCACAGTCAAATAAAGAAAACTTAAGCTGGCATATTGCCCTAGTTACTTCCCCACCGATGTGAGGACTTCATCCTTTGATGCATCATTCTGTTGCATGTGTGATAGGTCTTTAATGGTGTTTGATAATTCAAAGAATTAATGAATTTTAAGAGGAAGAAATAATGAAAATAACCAATAATATTTTCATAATATACAACAATTAAACAAAATATTTTATAAGAATTTTAAATGTAAATAAATTCAATATAAGAAGTTACCTTTGATATATCAATAGGTCTAGTTAAAACATTTGAGGACATATCACACACTAAAGGCACTCCATTTGTTTCAGGTATGAAATCAAACTCAATACCTAAAAAATGGTCAGAAAAACATAAATGATTTTCATAAAGTAAAGGAGAAAAAAAAACTAATAATACAAAATTTCATTATTAAAAAAATTAAATTTTTCGATCATGTTACAATACCCACAAAAGAGGAGGGAGATGTCCTAAAATTGAATTTTTGCTATAGAAGACATCAGTAATTAATACTTTTTTTGTTTGAAAATTGTGCAAAAAATTATCAATTTGAATATCATTTAAAAAAAAAAACACTATTTGGGTGTTACCAATATGCCATTGGTTTTGATAGAATGAACCTGCGTTTCTGATACTATACAAGTATTAATTTCAATAACAAACATGTTAAATTTGATAGAATAAGAATATTACTGGGAAGAATTAACAAGATAGTGAAGTTTCAAGGATCCTTCAGTTTTTTATGCTCATTTCTCAATTTTTATTCTTTGGTGCTGTATCATTACCAAAATATCTTTAGAGTTTATGGTCAGTAAAATGTTGATATACTGCTATTCAGGGAGAAAAAGTAGAAATTAATATCAAATCTTTCTCTGTACAATAGAACTACTTTGTGTGGTGCACGTCAAGAATTTCTTTCAAATATGAAATAATCATTGTGTATCTCGATCTAAGTAAAATTAATGTTATTAAAGAACATCAGTCAGCTTTCATTTTTAAATATAAAAACTACATCTGGTTGTAATGAAAGTATTCTGCTAGAATCAGTAGGATGGCCAGAGTGTTCTGCTTCTTGAATATCACAATCCTTGTTTTTGAACTTTCAGTACAAAACTTTCACAGTGTCATATGATACAACAAAAGGACCTAAAGCTGTACACGTGATTTGGAGACATTCTGCAGCTGATGTTTTCTAAAAGAACAGGAAGTAGATGATGGTTCTTATCTGGTAGCATATATTTCAGCATATATCTGGTAATTTTACATTTCAGACACCTTGTACTTCATTATAATGATATTTTTTATAGATTAGACAACACAGTGTTCTAAAGTAAGTCTCTATCTTTCAAAAAGCAAAAATGGTCTCACAAAATATGAGTACACACGCCAATGCAAACTACATTGGGCAGATGATATAGTGATGGCGGGAAACTTTCCCTGCAAACCATATGTTTCAATTTTTTTGAAGTAACTAACAGTTCTTCCTAAAACTACTCAGTTACAAATAATGAGAACAAAATTAAAAAAGACAAAGTAAAACAAAAATCTGAAAAAATGACAATCATGAAATAAGAAAGAGGAGAGAATCTTACAAAAAATACTAACCATTAACTGTCTCATTTGAACAGTAATATACATATTTTGCATTGTTGCTAAGTTTCCATTCAGATTTGTCTGGAATACCTGTAAAAATAAGATCAAGTAATTATAAAAATAAATGTGTGAATTACTTTGGATGAAAAGGAATACTGTCTGACAAGTATAAATACATAGTTTCTTAACAATGAATAATTTTTATACTTTGATGAAACTCATTGTACAACATTTTTTTTTTACAAAACAGATATATTCAACAGTATCAAAAAGAAGAAAAATCTACCAATTCATAAATTATTTTTAATTTTTTACATTATTTTTCCATCAAATAACTGTACCTGACCTTTTACCACGAGAGTGAAAATTAAAATTTCTTGAGTAAATATCAAATTATTTCATTTGCATATTGATTGTTCCAGACTTTTTAAACATCTTTAAATGTATGATTGTGATTTCTTAACTATTTACAAATTTAGAACAAAAAATTGGAACAAACATTAAAAAAAAATAAGCATTTTTAAAGGTAAAAAGTATAAAAGTAAACATGTAAAGGAAATAATATATTAATTTTTTTTAACACAAAGTTTCAACAGTTACAAAAATACAAAAAATTGATACAATTCCTTTCCAAAATATACTAATGCATATTTTTCTCAAAATAATTTTGAAAATTTAAAACACTTTTAGTAACTGAATGACTGTCAACTGTTGGAAAGTCCATGAAAATAATAAAATGCTCTTTTTGAGGAAAGCCAGATTCTTTCTTCTCTCTCTTCTGGAACTACTCCCTAGTAAATATAATATATTATTTTCTAACACAAAAGAACTAACCCATGAAATAAATTCCTAACCGAGCCAAATTGTACTGTCACCTGTATGGTGCTCAAAGTTACAGCTAATAACAGGCATACAACTTGCCCCTTGCAATGATGAATTGTGTGGGCCTCGATCCGACACTGTCAGTCAGGGAGCATTAGCAACAACGATATAAATTCACAAGGAACAAATTCAAAAAGTTATGCAAATCAAATTTGCATCACAATATTGTCCAAAGCAATTGAAATGCACAGTTACTGCTAAATTTTTTACTTTAATGAAGCTTTTTATCATTATCATACTGCCTGGAAAGAATTTTCAAGGGGTTGTTGATGTTTTCTTGTCAAATAATCATCCTAGATTTGTCATAGAACATTTAGTTTTTATCACCAAATTTGTTACCAATATCACCCTTATTTGCTAAATATTATTGAAAAAAATATCAGGTTTGTCAGCAAATTATCTTTCTCATGACATGTTTCCAACAAAGAGAAGTGAGATCAAACTTTCCATAACAATATTTCTCTTCCCTTCGAATACAGAAAGGGTTTCAAAAATAGACAAGTCAAAACACATGATGCTGAAAGTATTTCAAATCTGAAATACTTCAATCAAAATAATCAGCATATAACAATGAGATTTTTTGAAAAGTAAAATAGGATTCTTTCAATGAACAAATAAAGAAACTTGTTGTTCACAGGAACAAAAATAAATAAATAAATGGAAGTAAATAAAATAATGAAGGACAATTTTAATATATTTTTTATATAATATTGAATAAATGAATTAACTCTGTTCCAAGACATGATCAGAATCATAATATTCAATTGCAGTCAAGCAAGAGACAACAACACCAAACACCATGCCACAAGGTCTTTGGCAGAAGCAGGCCTAAGACACAAACTCTACCAGCTCACCCCCCCCCCCCTAAAAATATTAGTCTATTAATCAGTCTCTTGTAATCTCCCAAATTTTAAAGATGAGTTCTTTAAACTAAAAGGATTTTTTAATAAATTTCACAACAAAGAAATGAGAGAGAATCTATTTCTATACCTGTTCAATTGATGAACTTACCTGTATAGACTGAAGTTTTAGGCAAAACTCTGTTAACTCTGCAGTACTTCTCAGCTTCTTGAGCAGCTTTAGATGACCATACGCCCGTGACTACATAATCAGCCACATCATCAGGCGAAGAAATGAGGTTTAGAGGGACACAAGCAAACTGACCTGTACCCCCACCTTGCAAAAACAACACTTTATAATTTGAAGGTATTTGGCTAGAAATGAAAAATATATATTCTTAGCATTTTCATAAATATAACAAATCATTTGTATGTGATGACTATTAAGACTATTAATAGCAGACCCTACACAAGGTTGGCCTCATAGATCAGCATATTTTTGATATTTATCATAAAAGTCACTTCTTCGACACTTTTGTCTACATTTTTTTAAAAAAATATAACCCTTTCCATAAAAGACCTCTGTGTATGCCACTAATTAATATTGATAATTTAAATATTTTTTCTTATACTCAATGCATCAGTATGATGTCTCTTAGCAACAAAGTTCTGTTAAATATCATCCAAAAGCAAAATTCAAATAGTCGAAGAAAATTTTCAAACTTCAAAAATAGTTAAGCAATTACACATTTTGAATATTTTGAATAACATGTGATATATTAACATGACATTAAAAAAAACACCAGTGGTCAACACAAAATAAAAATTGTGAAAAAAAGAAAAAATTAAGAAATATGATAAATACAAGATTTAATACCCGAAATACTTAAAATGTATACTTACATTAATTTTGTAATATTTCATAAGACATTTATTAATTGTCTAACCAAGATGGATTCAAATCTCAAATAAATACGATAAATCAATATCAAACTCAAAATCACAAATTTAAATAAATGAATGAATATACTGTCATCTATTATTATAAAAAACGCATGATAAATTTCACACATACTCAATTAAAAAGATAGAAGCATTGCAATTTTTTTTTTTTTTGACTTTTCTTTGATGATGAAATATTTTCACCAGAAGAACAAAAAGATCAAAGTTAACACATAACAAACAAAAGAATAGGAAATGGAATATACATAATTTTCTCGATTAAATATCAACACATTGGATAAAAGCGACTCATTCATTCCCTCACTGATCATGAGATCCCCAGAACTATTAGACCTATAGACTTGAAATTTGGTAAGCATGTTTGTTTTCTTGAGTATAGATTAACTAAGAATAAGTTTTGAAAAAATCGACTCCCAAGGAAAGTTGTAAGGGCGCTGTAGACAAAAAAAATCTCGTTTTTTAACAACTACATCCACAAACTTGAAATATCATAAACACGTTTCTTTTATTGAGTAGAGGTCCAAAGAAAACGGGTTATGCGGAAATCAACTATCAAGGGGGTGGGTGGGGAGTTACAGGGGCGTTATAAATGAACTTGCTGCTTTCGAACTGTTAGACCAAAACACTTGAAATTTGGTAAGCATGTTTTGTTGAATAGAATCCGTTAAGAATGGACTTAGTGGAGATCGATTCCCAAAGGGGGTTGCGGGGATGCAATAGATAAAAAAAATTACCGTTTTTGAACAGATAGACCTACAGACTTGAAGTTTAGCAAGCATGTTTCTTTTGCTGAGAAATCTGCTAAAAACAGGGCTTGCAGAAATTGACTCCGAGAGAGGAGGTTAAAGGGCGTACACATGATAAATATACTTAATTTTAGAAATTCCAGTCCTATCCTTTTTAAATGAAGAGGCAATGGCTATGGGTATGAATGCTTTTAAATACAATCAAAAATTTAATGTTGGGATTTGGATAACAATAACTTTAAAAAAACACTATACAGCCTCATATTGTCATGAAATACCCAGAGAAGCGGGTTGGTAACGAAAATCCCCTTCCAACACTTAAAAACTGAAATTTTTAAACCCTCTCTTATCAGAGGCATACACTGGTTATTTTTAGGCGGAAAAAAGGGTATATATTTTTTAAAAAGAACACACACAAAAATGAAAGTACCGAGGAGTAATCATTATACTAAGATTAAAAAATTGTTGAGGGGTGAGCCCCTGACCTCTTATGTGTGCCACTCTCTTATAAATATATATTTCTCTAATTTAATATACTTCACGACTTTTCACTTTCATTATTTCTCTTCATTAATTTCAGATACTTTTAACATTAGTTAAAATATCTTATATCAATTTATTACATTTCTTTCGTGTTGCCACTTCAAATCTTAACATTGTACGAGGCGAATTTAGGCTCCAATCAAAAATTGAAGTATTAAAAAGCAAGGAGATCATTTTGCTCGTCTGCAATTATTTTAAGTCCATAACCGTAACCATGAGTCCCGTTTCGTTAAATATACTGAAGTTAAATGAAAAAGAGACTATATTTCAGAATTAAAAAAATGTAAATAAAAAATCTATTAATTTGTCTTTAAACCCGTACAGATAAATTTAAATCTGCAACCAGCATTTCATAGTAAAGTAAAAAGCAACGCGAAGATAAAATATACTCTTACTTCAAGATAAATATGTACACACACATAATTTGTAATTCTACTTACTAAATATCTCGAACAGCAGCTTCAGCTTCGGAATTTATTTTTCCAAAATCAATACTTCTGTGTGTTATCTCTAAAAAAAGAAAAAGAAATTCATAAATAACTTTAATACATGAACTAAAAAAATTATTCAGTGTCATTCTTTCAGCATACAAAGAAAAAAGGTAATTTAAATTAAGAAAACTAATATAACATCAAATGATGTGGGAATGAATGAGTGAATATTAACGTCACACTGTTCAGCTACACGAGGGCTTTTGGCGACGGTTCGCGTAATTTTGAACCATGGTCAAGCGACGCGGACGACACCTGAGTTGGCACCCCCTCTCCTAACTACCACACCACAGCAACGGGAGGACATTTGAGCTCTCGACTGATTTAACGGGCATCACTCCCCTACACGGCGGGTCTTCAGTGGTACTGAGGTCGAACCCATGGCACGCTAACCATGATCCGATACCTTGACCACTTGGCTACCGCCGCCACCTAAATGATGGGGGAAGGGGGATCACACTCTTCAAAGTTTAGATCTTTTTATTTAACGTTGCACTCTGAAGAAACACGAAGGTTTTTGACGAGGAACCTTGTAATTGTTCCTTTTAGGATTTTTGGAGCACATAATCTCTTTAAGAGACCTTCCTCTCTTATCATAATGAGTTGATGGTTGAGCATGGATATGATAAAGCTTGCAATTATTATTTTATGATTTTAAAAAATAATTTAATTTGATGGAGCAGTTGTGCTGTTTGCGTTGTTAGAAAGTGGAAAATATTTTTATATTACTTTTATCGACCTCAGTGTTGACCATGCATAGCCCTGTTACCAGGAGCAAATCAGAGGTCAGCTTAATTTTCTATTGCGAGGACAGTAGCATCAATTTCAAGTTTAGATTACAGTATCGGACCAAAAGTACAATACCTGTATTCGGTATTTTTTAGATCTTAATACCGGGATACCGGTTTTAATACCGGTAGTAGAAATATTAGAAAAAGTAACAAAATACAGGTGTTTCTTTGTTTTACTTGCCGGTTTTATTAGACAGTGTAAATATCACAGAAAATTAATTTGTAATTTTTAAATGTTAAGAGTATATAAGAATCACAAAAAAGTAAAGAAACATCTTATTTATTCAAATCACAAAAGAGTGTAAATATCACTATTCAGTCTGTGTTACAATTACAAATTTTTGAAATGTGATCTTAAAAAACATAATACATTAATTGTTCTGTCATTAAGCTTGGAACGCAATTATGTCCACTGTGTAAAGCGCATTTTCGGCACTTACGCTAGTTGGTAGTATTGTTAACAATACGCGATATACTTTTTCTAAGTATTTACCTTTAAATTTTTCATCTTCAAATAAATCGATCTCTAGTCGCATGGTTTTGGATATACCTGATTTCTGTATTGTATTTTGATTTGAAGAAATTCTTTTACTTATCACTAATTCTAATTTTTGTTCAAAAGACAATTCCTTTTCAGTATCGACATTATTGTCATAATCATCTTCGTAATAACTGTACCAAATTCTTCTGAATGTATATAAGATTTGTGGGTAAAAAATTTTAAGAAAGTTTACTATCGATTAATTTGAATTAATTAGTCTCTTTTCTTTTTCACTTTTAAAATCATGATGATATGCAAATACAATATAAATAACAAACTTCCCAAATTAAAAAATATTGAAATATTACGCATTGTCTTTCTTCACAACTACAACCTTGTTTTCTTCACAGATACGAATATCAGACTACGAATCCTGCGCGTGAGCAGTATCGCTCTGAGATGTAATATAATAGTTCTGGCCCGCCTCCTTGGATAATTCACATATTTTATCGCTTCTCTTGATTATACAATGCAACTTTATATTCACAGTTTAATTAATTTCGACCGTTAGGTAGACGTAAAAACAAAAACGTATACTATTTTGCCTAGGTTGACGATCCCTGAACATATAATGGAAACACTTTAAAAAATTTCTAATAAATACCGAAAAAACCGGAATTTAAACTTGTGAATACCGGTATTACAAAATTGTATAAATGGCTCAAAATAGCGGTATTCGGTATTGCAATCCCTAGTTGCAGGCTCTTCATATAGCGTCTTTCCGAGTGGTGTGAGCCGAAAAACTTCCGATATTTATGCTAGACCATCTGTAACTTCCCCGGCGCCCTAGGCACTTCAAATTGTTACGCCCCCCCCCCCTTCTCCTCAGTTTTGGTTTAGGAGAGGATATTTTAAACAAATTTTTTTCTCTTTTTCACCCTTCAATTTTTTACGCTCTCGAAAAATTTCGTCCTAGGCGCGTAAGCGGAAAAGCGGCTTTGTAATTATGTAGCTTTGGGAATAGATATGTCCGACTAATCAGGGGACTGCTACCGCATAATTCTGAGCCACGGTCAAGTGACGAAGATGACATCTAAAATGGAGCCCCTTCTTCAAACTTCCACACGCCAAAAGGTGGACTTTGAGCCTAGACAGATTTAACATGCATCGGCCACTCTATATGACGGTCTTCAGTGGTACTAGAATTCGTTCACGGGACTCAACAGCGTCAGCCATGAAGTCACGATCATGATTACCGCGACCACATCACTCTCTTCAAACTGAATGTGTGGCAGCTACACCCCCTATATAACTTATTGGGGGGGGGGAGTTGTTTCTTTATCTACCAACTGGACTATTGCGTCTCCAAAACATTTGTAGAAGAATATTAATTTTGACCTAACTTTAAACCACGGTCAAGGGACGAGGACAATATTTGAACTGACACACCACTCTCCAAATATCTCCACCACACCAATGTGGGAACTGCAAGCCTCAAAACACAATAGGTAAGAAAGCATTGTACATATTTTTTCTCATTTTAATGTTCGCTACCAAAGAAACAAATTTAATCTATTAACATTTTTACAAAAAAAAAGCACTAAAAAAAGACAGAGCAATGCATTTGACTTGAAAAGTAGTAAATATGAATTTTTAATTGCAGGGAAATCAGGATTTATGAACTAGTTATAGATATGTATGAAAGATGACATCAAAACTCGGCCGTCGGGGGAAAAAAATAAAAATTAAGTTATATATTAAAGGAAAATAATTTTTTAAATAAACGATGACAATTTCGTCAAGTATACAAGATCAAAAAGATATCTTCGCATTTCTTAAAATAGAACAATATTTCATTCGTAAAAAAAAAGTTATCAATTCATGCATAATTAAAAATATACCCAAGATAACGAATGTGCTTCCTTCTCCTGAACGTTGAGATTTGAATACGAGCAACTCCTACTGATCGTATATCACACACGAGCATCCTCAACGGATTATTTTTAATGTGAACATCATTCAACCTTATACGCGAGAAATTCAAACCAATAATATGAAAGTAGTAAAACATTTTCTTCTAATATCTTCAATATTATATAAATTGCAACTTTTGCCCACTAAAAAGGTGTATGCAAATTATGACATTTTTCTCTTCATAAAATAAAAGTATTAGAGTATTATTTCTACATAAAACTGTTCAAAATTCAGACTTTTTTCGGAAATTTTGATTTAAGAAATTGCACAAAAAGGTATTTTATTATAAGAATTCAAATTTCGACAGTCCCCCCCCCCGTAATTTTATTATAGATGGATTAAAAAGTATTATGCAAGCGAAAAGTAACATATTTAGAATGAAAATAACCCCACTTTGGTTTAATTGTTTATTCATGTCTGAGAAGTAGCACGTTTATTGACCGCCGGTTGGGTGGCGTGGTTGGTTTGTCGCTGGCCTTCTACACCCAAGGTTGAGGGTTTGACCCCGCCCCAAGTCGGTGGATTTTCTTGATGCAGAAAATCGACAGCGGCCATGTCGTATGATTATACGGCATGTGAAAGATCCTTAGGGTGTCTATTTGGTCTGGATGCTTTCGGCAAAATTAAATCCTAGTGCAAAATTCGCATTGTCAGGAGCTCAGGTGTCTCCCTCTGTGGAGGAGTGAGTGAGTGAGTGTGGACATTTTATGGCACAAGAGCCAATCCCTCTGTGGAGGAAACTGGGCGTCAAAATTGCTTGCTGTAATTGGTATCGCCTATAGGGTGCAGCGCTAAAAAGTTGTACCAGCTCCTGGGGAATGCACTAGGTCTGCAAAAGTTTAAAATACCAATGAGCAGTCCCATTGAAAAAAAATCGTTTATTGACGATAAAACTTACTAGTTTTGAACCACGGTCAAGTAATGACATATCTGAGCAGGCACCCTACTCTCCATACCAAACAAACGTAAAAACTACGAGTCTTGAGAGATGTAATGTGCACCAGTCATTCTTGCACGATGCATCTTTAGCAGATCTGCGGAGTCGGACAGATTTTTGGGCAAAAGGAATTGGAGTGGTTAAGAATATGTCGACTCCGACTCTAGTTTTTGTTTGATAGTTGGAATTAAAAAGAAATTGAAAATGAATGAAGTGAATTGAAAAAAATAATAAACTGAGTTATTTTTTTTATTAGGAATTGAATTTTGATAAATATTAGGACAATATTGAAAAGGCTAAAGGAAATAGAATGAAAAAATAAAGCGCCATGTGCTTTTACATATAAAAATGAAAAAAATACGAACAAGATTTCTACACAGATTTCTACTTGAAGAAATAAAGCGCGCTCTTGTCAGACACCTCTTTTAGAACTTATACAAATCTATTTGAAAAGAAAAAGAAGTAGCTCTAACACAGTAACAACTCTTACTCCTACTCAAGTTAATATGGAAAGACTATTCTCTCCTCTAAAGTTCGTCAAATCGGATCTATGGTCCTCTATCAAAGATCTGGCCGAAGCTACATTGTTTTTCAAAAAATAGTAATGCTAGTTTTTCCATTTTATATTAAATGCTAATTCATATAAATAATCTGCTATGCCAGTGGTCTTCAAACTGTGTCCCACGGAACCTTGGGGTTCCATGAGGCACATCCAGGGGTTCCACGAGTCGCAAGAAGATCGAAAAGAAACTTATAAATGTGTGTTCAAAATGGATTCACGTTCTCTAAATGTTTGTAAGCCCACAAGAATTTAAAAAGCTCATCCCTTGTCATTAAGAAACTGAAATTTTATTCAAAAACAACTTTATTTTGCAATACGTTTTTAAACTTTTATAAAATAACAAAAAAAAGAATATTAAAACATACATAAAAATAATATAAAAAAGAATATTAAAGCATATTTATATATATATATATATATATATATATTACTTACTAGACAGTGAATATTTTATTACTACGAGACTATTAATATTAAAAAATTACTATTGTTTTCCACGAGATAATTTTATAGTCGTTAGTCTAATGTCTTGCAAAACTAAATAGTTTTCTAATAGAAAATGCACCTTTTTATATTAGTGGAAAAATACCTACAACGTATCAACAGATTCGATGTTAAAAATCTAAATTTAAGCAAGAATAGATCCTAAATTTTATGATGCAAATTTTCTCTCATGTAAAATACATAGTTCTCACACGGGTGTAAATATTTTCATGCCCCATTCAGAACAATATGTATAAGTGAAAAATATTTCTCAACGTGAGTGGCTACAAAAATAAAATATAGAAACAAATGAAACTCAAAATATGTAATGCAATTGCAGTTATTCTCAAAGACCTAGACTTTGACAGATTGTCTGAAAAGAAATGCAAGCCCATAATCATAGTTACTAAATATAATGCATGGGTAGGTGAAACTTGGATCACATATTAATATTATTAATGAGTAAATTATATTGATCTATTGTTGATCTACTTTAAATATTATTTTAAGATATAATCTTCCAAGTGTGTGTGGTATAAAGTTCCACGAAAACACTTTCTAGTTCTAGGGATTTCACAAAAACACTTTCTAGTTCTTGAGGTTCCGTGAGTTGAAAAGTTTGAAGACCATTGTGCTATGCCATCAATTTTTTTTCTGAAGCATCTATTTCTTTTATTTTAAATATAAAAATATAAATCTTAACACATGAGTAAATGTTTACATATACAGGGTGATTCAAAACTTATAGTTCAAATTTCGTGTGTGTGGGAGGGGGAGGTAGAATACGTCAGGAAATTGATTTCACACAGAAAAGTATGTCCGCAAATGGATATATAGAAGATGCTGTGTTAACTCAACCCGTGTACAACTCAGCCAACCATTCCCACTGTTATCAGTGTACGAGCTGAGTTACTAGTGGTGAGATGAATCATTTTACACATCAAGAACTAGCAGATATGCATCTCGCATTTGGGACACCTGGCGAAAGCGGACGCCGAACTAGGCAAGTTTACGAAGACCGATACCGCAATAAAAGAATACCGCAGGATCAAATGTTTACATGTGTGCATCGCAATCTGTGTGAATGTGGTTCACTGTGCAACAACATGCACGATTCGGACTGAAGGCGACTGAAGCGGGCAGTCAACGTCGAAGAACAAGTCCTACACGAGGGATCCACCCAGGCCATCGGATTTATCACACTTGGATTTCTTTTTCTAGGAAGCCATGATAGAGTATGTGTACGAGACCCCGTCGGCCGAGAAATGGACCTTGTTACATGAATAGTGCCCACAGCAGGCATTGTCCGTGATATGCCAAGCGTTTTTGAAAATGTCCGGTGGTCAATACAACGACACTGTGAATCCTATATTAGTGTAAATGGTCACAAATGTGAGCACCTACTGTGAACCTGTGTTTCACCTTGGTGGAATAAAATTCACATTTGTTACAACTGAACTGTACTGTTTCCTTATGTTCAATTTACTTGTCCATTTTGTTCAAGTAGATGATGTTTGCAGACACGCTTTCCTATGTGAAATCGGTTTCCTGACATATTTCCTAATTCGACACGAAATTTGAACAATAAGTTTTGAATCACTCGGTATATGAGGGAGTCAGAGACGTTTAATTTAATTCCCAGAATCAGTCGGAGTCGTCAATTTCCCTACCAACTCCACAGCCCTGATCTTTAGCGACATTAGGGCCAATAGCACTCAGACCTTTCTTATGAGGCGAAAGTTACACTCTTAAAAACATTGACGAAAGCGCCGAGGTAACTAAAGGCAGAGATAAAAAAAAATCTTGGAGGGAAGTTTGAGCCCGAAAACGCCACTCTTGTGTAGACCACTGGCCAAAGCTCCAATCCGCGACATGACAGAAACAACAACAGTCATGAATTTGAGACCATAGCCCTGTCTATATTCCTTTTAATACTGAGTGAGTGTGTGACAACCCTTTCTCCGCATCCTATGAAATACTTCAAACCCAGTAAGAAGCCTTCTATTATTCCTTATTCCTTTATTATTCCTTCTATTATTCCTACTATTCTATTATTCCTTAATATGCAGCCGTCTATTATTCCACACATCTTCAGTGCAATTTAATTCGAAACTTGGAAACTACAACGCTTGAGACTTTTCTACCGAACGGTAACATAAAATTATATTCATATAGACAATTCTTTTCGAGTGATTTCGCGGCTGTCTACTCTAAAATTCTGGCAACTTTTCTCCCAGTTCTGATTTCCGCGGGCTTTTCTGTTTATATTGTGCGCTTTCTAATCAGAGTACTCATTTCAATAAAATAGCTGCTTCTTTTCTTCGCAAATAAAAAAAAAGGGAGGGGGGATTGGCGATTTTTTTTTTTTTGATAATTTTTTTTATATTAAAGCAGGTTTAATTAAAGTCTAGAAATTGAAAGAAATCCACTAGCAATTTTCAACTGTAATCAGATAGCAAACATGACTACCCGAATTTGAATTTGCCTAACCTCCACATAACATTACACAAGATAGGTTGATTGATTTTGTTAGTGAAAGGGACAATCAAGCTGCATCGGACAGTCGTCACTAGTATTTTTCCTCAGATTCTCCCATGGTGCCAAGACTTTTCCAATTTGCACCAAGTGTAATGATGCAAAGGCTACACCACAACATTTACTGAATTGCGTTGACTTGGTACGAGAGGACCTTTTGAAGGTCCTTTGATTTTAGATTTTTTAAGGGTGAACAAACTCATGGATCTGATCTGATTCAAACCAGAGGGATAAGAAAGAAGAAGACATTAATCAAATATATTATGCAAATAATTGAACAAATGTATACCTGACTTAGACGCAAAATGAAGCACCACAAAGACAATAAGAGAAAGCGATCACTTGGAACTCGCAAAACTCCCCAAATATATACGTTAAGCCCCTAAAATGTTTTAAAAAACGAAATTTCCTTTTCAAAATTAAAAATATTGAAATTACCCCCCCCCCCCCCAACACTATTTTTAGTCAGTATTTTAAATATCATAGAGGTTTGAAAATAATTTCGGACTCAGAAATAAAACTTAAAAAATTGAAATTAGCGAAATTCTTTGAATAAAAGTAAAATATATTCACCGTTTAATTGCTTAAATTGTTGCGAAATATCAATAATTATATAGAACCTTATAGTTCATGTTAAAAAAAAATTAGTGTTAAGATTTTTAAGCAACTTTAGACAGAAAAGAGTTTTTTTCGGGAGCTTGAAAATAATATTTTTCATCGACATTTCCAACAGATTTTTTTTCTTTGCAAAGTTAATGACTAACAGTTGTCAAAACCAATTTTAATTTGATTTAAATATTGAAGAGTTTAATTCTATTTTTCTTTTCGATAAACGCGACAATACGAAAGTTTTTTGTTTTTGTTTTTTTTTTTTAAAAAAAAGAACAAAGGAAACATTTTAGAATTTCATGAAAAGTTCTTCACACATTTATAATTTTGAAATCAAACTGAATTCTTTCCAAAAATAGTAATTTTGAAATCTCATTATAGTTAACTTATTTATTTCTTAAATACAAATTAGTCAGAAGATCAAATTTTTCTAATTTAAATCAACTGACGTATTTTGCTTATCGGAAAGTTTCAGAAAAGACTCCCATTTCCAAATTGGAATAAATATCTTCCTCAATTAAACTTCCAGCCAAATTTAGTTCTTTCCGGTCGGAACTGGATCAAACTGGATTTCCTAAAACAAGTCTCGTTCTTATTAAGTCTGGTCCAAATACAGCTATAAATTTCTATTCTGACAGCTTCGTACAAATTAACAACACACACACACAAACATAATGCCTCAAATGGAATGATAATATTTTTTTATTCTATTTTTTAAGATATTATTTTATTCGCCTTCTCGTCGAAATTATAAAAGCACAATAAAAATCTTATTTTGTGTGAAAACTAACTTTTTGTGAGTAAAATAAAAATGTAACTCTACTTTTTTGAGAAATGCTATGGCAATACTCTCATTTTCTACAGCATTAACTGCTGTGATCAGATATTTGATTTTTTTCCCCTTAAAAATTATATAACTAAATGATTTAATTCTATTCATAAAAGTTGCACGGTTTCTAAATCGGTGACAAGATAGAGAATGAGGTAAGTTTATAGAAAAAAAGTGGTGAATTTTAAATATCCGATATTAAGCACATTTCAGTAAAATAAAAATAAAAATTTTAAATAAGTTTTTATGAAGATTGTAGTTTTTTGTCAAAGTTATGTTACTTAAAACCTGATATCTCAAAAATTTACGAATGTATTTCTTTCATATTTTGCTTAAATGTTATTTAAAATATGATAAAGGCAAAGTGAACAAAGGATTTAGCTCTAACGTCAATAGTTTTTTTTTTAACAGTTTATTGTTAAGAACACCATGCATTTTATAAAATTTTCTAGAAAAAAAATGTGCAATGAGCCGTAACTTTTTGGTAACAGTAAATATATTTTAGATTTTAGTTCATTGTCTTTATAACATGTGTTCGGAAAGGATGGTCCGGATGCGTAGTATTATGTATGAATGTATTCTTTAATACAGGACTTTTAACTTCTGTAAAATATTTATACTGTATATAATATGTACTTTTTAAAAATACTTTAAAATAATTTTATACATATGTACACAGTTGTTGTTTTATTACATAGTTTCCAATTTAAATGTGTTAGAAATAAATTTCTCTTCGTGCATTTTGGGACTTTTTTTTCTACTCTCTTGATTATTCGAACTCTTGATAATTCAAAGTTTTTCATTGGTCCCTCCAACTTCGAACGTTTGCGAGTCGACTGTATTCGTAATTCAATTTTGCGATTTCTTTCCGTTGAGTATTAGATACCTCGGAAATTATAAGTGAGTACCAGGAAAGATCCTTCATAAAAAGAGTATGAGGATTCCGGGATTAATTATTATGGAATAAAAGCTTTTTCAATTAACAAACTTGATCAATTTTATTTTACACATGGGTTTAGATTTCTTTTATACAATCTTAGACATACAATCTTTATACAAAGATTTCGCTGAATTTCGACCACTATGAAATATGATAAAGACAAAAAAATTGTTCTAAAAATGTAAGAAATTGGAAGTTCGAATTTTTTACTGTGAATCTTATACGGTGCAAATTCGCATTACCAAAACAATAAATCTGTGGGGCAGAATTCTTTTTTTTTTTTATTGCTGCTACATCGGAAGTTTCCTGCGTTTCACTTTTTATAAATGATTTCATAATTTTTTCACTTTTCACAATAACACTCTTTCGCTTTTTTTCCCCAAGACTTAATTCTACTTTCGGACGCAAATATTCTTTTTAAAACTTCTTTCTACAACATTTTTTTTATTTCTTTCGCCATTTAAGAATTCATTATATTCTATTTATAACATTCTTGTACTTATAATTTTCAGCGCCAAATTCTCACTTTGGGTCCATTCCCCCCCCCCCCTAAAAGTAATGACTTTTCTCTCTCTCTCTTTTAATTAAGATTCCGCTGATTTCGGCAGTCATAAAATGTGACAAATGTGGAAGTGATATGAAAATCATTTTCTAGCAACATAAAAAGTTTGACAGCCGAATCTTTTATTGCGGAAATTTCATCTTTGGAACAATGCATTTTCAATATTTTACTTACTTTTACTTTCTCCAACATTTTTAAATTCTTCATATTCTATTTTTTTAAAATCCTAATATTCATCTTTTTCCATTCTGTTCTTCACAAAAAAATAAATAAGTAAATTTTTTATTATTTCAATCTTTTAATTTAAATTCTGGGCTATTTCAGCATTTCAAAAACTTTCTTCAGGAAAAAGCAATTCTTCAAAATTAGTTTCCTGACGATTTGTTAAAGATAATCCGCCATCTTGGATTTCATATCACTCGGCTGCTTGGCCGCGTAGCGCTCCGATATCAAATTAGTTCCAATACTAAATTTGCTGTCATCCCAACCAATTTGCTGTCAATGTTGAATTTTCAGAAAAACCACTGTATAATTCATGAAGTTTCAGTCTTTTTTTCCCGTAAACTTACGTGGCCATTTCCAATTAAACACTACTTTCCGTCCAAGGCCTAGCGTACCGATAACAAATTAGTTCCAAATAGAGATTCGAAGATAAATACCAAGATACTTCAAAAATTGCTCAATTGTTAGTATTTGCAGATGGTACTTATGCATTAGCATCACGGCAGCAAAATTTGCCCTACGCGCGAATCGCGCCATGAAATCAAAACAACAAAGATTCTTACGTGTTTTATTTGAAGAAAAACGATTCTCGTGGCGCAATTTTGGCTGCGGTGACGCTAATACGCAAATACCTTTCAGATAGAATTATTACTGTAAAGGCCTTATCACACGTACACGTTTGGTGCAATTTTTGTTCCAATTCGTGCAATTTTTACTCCGTTGCCATAGCAATGGCTTTAGAACAACTTTTTGCCAGTGAACTGAGAAAGTTGCTCTAAATGAAAGTTGCTTGAAATTCCAGCCAATGGGGTTCTTCGGCGCCCTACGTCATAAACAAGATGGCTGTAACGGTGGTAGCTTCGCATGAAATATGGCGATACTATATTTTAACGGCGTATAATATTTTAAACAGAATGATGCTCCATTTCTGTTTACCCCCCCCCCCATAAACAAAAGCGCGAGCGAAATAAAAGAAATAATATTGGATGGTCGTTTTCGAAGCAGAAAAATCAGCGAATAATGTTTCAATGTGGAGAAAGAACGTGGCTGATGTCAGAGCATGTCGTTTTGTTTACGGTAACCTTTCCCCTCAGATCGCGAAAAGTTGGCCAAAAAAAATGCACGTGTTTACTTCTCTAAAACAAACCTTTGTTGCGCTGGAGAATGAGGTACGCAAAGTACACTTTTCAGTTAACGAAAATAAAATAATAAAATTGAGCATACAAATTCTTCTAAAAAAAATAGTTTCTACTTCTTATTTGGAAACCGAAGCTTTCAAATTTAAGAATACACCAGTTTTACCTATCTAGTCTCTGAAGTTACTATCCCCAACAATAAAACCACACCAAAAATTCCAAGGAATCATTGTTGCCAATCGAGTTTTTTTTTAAAAAAATTTATCAGAAAATATTTAAAAAAAATCAAACTTGATTTTTTAAAAAAACTAAACTATTTTTTTGTAAAAGTCTCATTAGATCTGTATTTTTCTTTCAGCCAAAGCGGACAACGACAAAAAATGCTTTCGTAGGACTAATAAAACCCAAACCATAATTCTATAAATCAGGTTATAACATTTTAAATAATTTAAAGCTTAATTGATAAATGTTTTTGCAATCTAATCTCTAAATAAAAGATAAATTGCACAACATAATATACTATATTTTACAACTAAAATAATTTCAGATTGTTAATGTAGTCAAACATAAAGCCATAAATAATTTCCGATTATCTTTCACAGAATGGCAACTCTACAAAATAATGGAACACATATTTTTAGATGATCAAATAACAATACCTGAAGAATTTCCTTTTATTTTAAAGGATTACGCGAAAGCTGCTATCAAAACAAACCCAGAGGATTTAATAGTGTGGTCAATGGAGTAAGTAAATGTTTTCATCCCTTTAAATTTTTGAAAATTATTATTGGAGAGACATTTTTTTTATTTATGATTTTATTGCATAGTGCATTATTTATATTTTTCGTAGCAGTAAATCTAAATCCATGCAAACCTTCATTTTAGATCAGTTTAAGGTACTTACGTATTAGCGTCACCACAGCCAAACTAACGCCAAGCGAAGCGTGCCATTTCCCCCCAAAATCCAATTGATTAGTATTTTTTCATATAAAATACGATAAAGTATTCGTTGTTTTGATATCAAGATACGATTCGCGTGTGGCGCCAATTGTGATGCGGTGACGCTAATGCATAAATATCCATTTTAATAGAGAAATATTGGTTAAAAAAAAGCAAAATCAAAAGACGTTGCGAAAATGTTATCACACATCATTGCACATGCCGTTTAGTTTAGTTTTCCACTATTGGCTAAATATCGGGGCATTTGGCAAAGTCTTTAAATTTGACGAACTGGTCAAAGGTACAATACCACACCGAAATATTTTATTAAGGCTTTAAAGATAACTATTTTCAGGGTTCATTCTAAGCAGATTACATGGGAAGCGCATTTTCTCTCTTGTAACCAACATTACTATCTGCGAGTTCTTTGAAGCTAAACATTCCATTTCAAAAGTTATTTTAAGGCAGTTTTCGCCAAATGTACGAGAGGGTACTTACATATTATCGCAACTTATTGGTGACATATGAAACCAAGCACCAAGTTGCCAATTCAGCGCGTATGACACATAGGAAATCGGGGATTCCAACTTGGCGAGTTATTAATAAAGTTGGCCATTGTTGCGATAATACGTAAGTACCTACGAGAGTCTTAGTTAGACGCGGAGCACATTTTCAAACAGAAAAATGGCTCAATTTTCATGAAAATTAAAAAAACATTTTAATTCATACATCTGTGCATAGTATAGCATATTTAATATTTCACAGTACTTCACGAAAAATTATATTTTCGTTTTAACACGTAAAGGAATTGCTCATTTAGCATTACAGTAAAGGAGAAAAGGAACTAGTTTGATATCATGGGACAAGGCGCCAAGCAGCGCTTGTTGTCCTTGAAATGGAATCCAAGGTAACGGCAACAAATCGCCAGGAAGATAATTTTAAAGAATTGTTTTGAAATACATTGAAATATATTTCAAATGAAGAATATAGGAAAAGATTGAGAATTAATCAATAAATAATGAATATCAATATAATATAATAAAAAATCACATGTACCAACAATAATATGCAGTATATGATAATAATCTTATAATCTAATTTAATTTATTTTATATGTTATATTCATATAGTATGATTTAATAACAATTATATATAATTATAATCATATAATATAATTTAATAGTAAAATAATAAATAATTTAATAAAAATTATACACAAGAATACTCATATATAACATAAAAATTAAAAATAAATAACATAATTATAAATTAATGACAAAATAATAATTATAAATTAATGACAAAATAATAATTATAAATAAATATAATAAAAAAACAATTATAAAATAACGAATATTATACGAGTACTAGCTGTATGGCCCGGCGTTGCACGGGCTTTCTCTACTTTTATAAATTTTCCCTTCCCTTTACAAAATCAGCATAATCAATATTCTTTTTCGAAATTAATCGTCAGAAATTAATAGGGTTACCGCGAGAAAAAAACCAATACAAATTATTTCTAATATACGTTATTCCCATGTGGCAGCCACATCGCCAGGCAATAAAAATATCAAGGTAATCATATTGCAATGTTATCGCCCATCTTGGTGAACATAAACAACAACTTGACGCGTGCCCCATTATATCAAACAAGCAACATGTTGCTCTGTTTAGGATAGCGAAGCCAGAATTTAATATTAAGTGTTTTAGTTACTTTATATCTGAAAAATATTCCAAATCTGGGTCCTATTATTTAACATTGACCGAAGACAGCCTTAAGAGAGATGTTCGATTGTTTAAAAAAACAGAGATCAGTAAAAACTATTCAATGTCAAAATTAGTGTAGCGGTTTTTCCTAAAAAATTTTGAAAGACCTATTTGGCGCAACCTCAAACTTGCCAAATAGCCCTTTGGCGGCAAGTAATGTTGTATCCGAGATGGCGGCCTAACACTAAAAAATCGTTATGTGAAGAATATAAAAAAATGAAGGAAACTTGATGAAGCAGATGAGATTCGTGGAGTTATTTCCATATAAAAAAATAATTAAAGAAGTGAAATTATATATGTGCTTAAATTTTCCATGGAAAACGGTTCTAAAACGTATGCATATACCAGGATTTAAAAAAAAAAAATTTCCAACTCCCAAAAGAAAAAGGAATTTAAAAAATAAATTTGCAAAAAAATTTAAAAGAACAATCTGAGACAGAAGGAAGAATAAAGAATTAAAGGGGCAAAAGCGATGATGGTGATTATGAAATGTGAAACAATTATGTAGTTGTTTCTTATCCCATTTGACCGTCAGAAACATCTAGATTAAGTCCATGAACCCGTGCGTTTTCAAACAATGAAGAACTGTAACAGGACTTGAAAGCAGTAACAGGAGAACTGTAACACGACTGGATCTTATGGCAACTAATACAAGCCAAGATGTGGGCAGGAGCGGCTTGGGTCACATTGCAATTCGGATAAGGAGGGTAAACTTTAAGACCAGCCACATGCCGTTGTGCTCGAGTAATCTCCAATGCGAAGCCTAACAAGAGTAGTTTCATCTCGCCTACTGCTTGTCCCAAGCAAAGCAGCACCAGGGCGGTTTCCTTCATACCATTCATGTACGGGAGCCTGCCTCCAAGAGGAACTGCTATCTTGTTTGCCCCTGGTAGCAATTTCTGAAAAAGTAAGGCAGCCACCATGATCACGTGCCAAACCATCTGCAATTTCATTCCCGTAGACATTCACGGCGATGGTACCCACTGAAAAAAGATCTTAACATCCCCAAAGTCCTGCATTGCTACCTCATTGTGGCGAGAGAGTGTTCCTGGCCGGAATGGGAGAAGTATGTCGGGAGTGTATTCCCCTGGCCTGAGCATATTGGTATGAGGAGTGTATTCCCCATTCCAATATGCTCAGCTAAATGCATGCAGGCATGAGGCAAAATCAGATTTCACCCTTTGGTGCCTCAAGGTGTTGGACCTCATGAAGCTGCATCTTTCACCGTGACTCGTTTGATAGAGAACTATGTGAAACAATTATGAAATAATTTATCTAAAGTAAAAAAGTTGGAAACTTGTCATTTTCTACCCAATTAAAAAAAATTCTAACTAACAGATTTATTATAACGACAGTGTGAATTATTTCCGCAATAAAAAAATTCGGTGTTACAATTTCTTACTCTTTTTAAAAACAATTTTCATATCTCTGCCATACTTCATAACAGCCGAAATCAGCAAAATCTTAACTAAAATTGCAAAAAAAAAAATCCTTTTAACAAAATTGATCGAAAAAGTAAATTTAGTAATTTAAGTAATAATTTCACGTGAAATTCTTATACTATTAAAAAAGGCCCAATAATTCACCAATAATTTCTGAGATACCCTTTGTTCCACGAAAAGAAGTTAAAAGAATAGAATACTGAAACAACAACGTTCAATATGGAAATGATAAAATGTTTCAAAGAAAATAGAATTAATCCCCCCATTAAACTAATATGGTTACCCCAATAAAAAATAACAATCGTACATACACATTACAGCAAACATAACACCAAACGATAAAAATCAAGGCAACCATATTGTAATGTTTTCGTCCAACTTCACAAAATTTTGCAATAATTTTGAGGGCAGCATACCAATATCAAATTATTACCGACATTTATCATTATAATGGATAATTGTGGACTTAAAATTTCCAATGGTTTAAACCAGTGATTCCCAAAGTGGTCTATATAGACCCCCAGGGGCCTATGACGACCTCCAAGGGGTCTACGTCAGTCAAAAATTAATTTGGGGGTCCATGAGGTGTAAGTGGGGGTCTATGATAGTGGCTCTCATTAAACTAGGTTGTAACTTTAATTTTAAAAGAAAATTTATAACCAAGTGGAAACCAAATGTTACCTATTTAACAGATTTATTAACTAAATTTAATGAGGTTAATTCGAATTTACAAGGGGACAGCATAAATTTTATTAAAACAAGAACCATTTCAGCTTTTCTTTCGTGAGTCAAGTTAAAGAAGTATAATACTGGAGGTCTCGAATTTTCTAAATTTGTCACAGACAATCTGTTAGAACGTTTTAACCTACGTTCAACATTTAAATACCTTTTATTCAGAATTTTAAATCAGGTTTGAGAATTCTTTGACTATGGCAGTACCACAGTAGGCAATGAATTTATATGGTCATATAGAAAAAAATGTCACATTACAATAAGCACTAACGAAGATCGTAAAGTTTAGAAATGGATGCCAACAATTTTGGCTTTAAAAAGTCAAACCTGTTCGTCCCGACTTATGGAATATCGTGACGAAATCTTTCATTGCTTTTCCTAGTATGAAGGAGTTTCATCCACATTGTCAATCTCGAAACAAAAATATAGAAGGAAAAAAAAATTGGACAGAACTAACAGAGGAGATTTAAGGTTTAACCAGACAAGGTTGATACCAAATGTTGAAAGTTCGATATTGTAGTGCAAGAGATTCATCCCTCCCATTAAAATAATTTGTTTATTGTTTAGTTTATTTAACAGTTTTATTTATTAACTTTCAATTTAATGAATTAATATGTGGTTTTTAAATTTTAAACACTATGCTTCATTACAGTTCGAAATTTAATTCTTTTAAAGTAGGAATAGTAGTACCAGCTGTCAAAAAGACATTTAAGTTGATAAATTTGTAAAAATTCAATATTAATTAAGCAGGGGTCTACCGCAAACCGAAAAACATAGCAAGGGGTCTATGAGACAAAAAAGTTTGGGAACCTCTGGTTTAAACCATAGGTCCCCGAACTTTTTAGCCTCATAGACCCCTTGGTAGGTTTTTCAGTTTGGGGTAGAGCCCCTACTTTCTTATATTAAATTTGTACAAATATATCAACTTAAATGTGTTTTTGACAGCAGGTATAGAGCTATTTACTTTAAAAGATTAAAATTTTCAGCTGTAGTGAAGTATAGTAGAGTATAGAAGAGTTTAAAATTTAAGAAAACACATGTTAGTTAATTTAATTAATTAATTAAATTAAAATTTAACTAATGCATAAAAGAACTGCTACATAAAGTAACTGTGCAACAAACAAGTGCTTTTTGAGGGAGGGAGGAATCTGGGGGATGCAATAATAAACTTTTAACATTTGGCATCAATCTTATCAGGGTTTAACCGTAAATATCTCCTGTATTTTCATCTTGTTTTGGAGATTGGGAAGCGCACCTTCTCAATCGAAAGCTTTCTTAAGATATTCCATAATATGGAATGAATAATAGGTATATCTTTTTAAGGCTAAAATTGTGTGGACATCGTTTCTAAACTTTACTTTAAGGTCTTCGTTAGTGCATATTCCTAGTGCTTAATTCTTATAATCTGATTTTTTTTTCAAAGTGACCATATGAATTTACTGTCTTCTGTGGCACTACGATAGTCAAAACATTCTCAAACCTAGTTTCAAAATCTAAAAAAAGGGCATTTAAATGTTGGCGACGTCCAAAAGTATGCTCCTTTAGCTTATAATTCTGGCAAGAAAGGCTGTGTGAAATGTGGTCCTAATAACACATTTATATGCTGTCGCTTAGTAACTGCTAATAAACTTCATTAAATTTAGTAAATAAATCTGTTAAATAGGTAAGTCTAGTTTCCACTTGATTAAATTTCCTTTTAATATTAGTCACGATCTGGTTTAATGAGAGCCACTCTCATTTACACCTCATGGACCCTCAAATAATTTTTTTGCTGTCGTGGACCCCTTGCAGATTGTCACAGACCCCTGGGAGTCTATATAGACCACTTTGGGAATCACTGGTTTATACCATCGTGGTATAATTTAACATACAGCTTACGAATATGAATTTTTTAAGCGTGAATATACCTAATCTTTAGTAAATAGAAGTTCCTTTTGCGTTTCCACCTTCTTTCAGCCTCAGCGTTTCTAGTTATCTAGCAGATTGTATTATTTAAAATCAAATAACTGATATTTATTTAAAAGCAGAGAGAAAAAATATCAGTAGTTTATAAATACATTACAGACTTTGGAATCAACTAATTTTGTAATAAAATGGAAGCGACTTAAAATTTCAAACAAATATATGCATATTAAACAAAATATTGAAAAATAAAAACCTAATATAATTTAGCTTTTTATTCAATATGATAAGCGGTACATGTAAAAATTCCGCAGACCTAGAAAGCTGGAACAATTTGTCTACAAATTTGGCATAATTTTAGGCAAACTCAACCGGCGGCCAAAAATTCTTAATTACGTTCAAGAAAACAACAAATGGGTTCGTGAATCTGCTTCTGCATAAATTCACCTGAAAATCAATGTTAAATTATTGACAAAATCTCGCAATATTTTTACGACATTTTTTGGTTTGGCGAAAATGATGGACCTTAATAAAAATAATTATATTAATTTATGTTAAGCTCTTCTCTGGAGTTTCTCATTCTGTGTTTAATTCTTCAAATAATGTACCCGGTTACGTAAAAAACAAATTTTGAAGAAAATACCATTTTTTTTTTTTACTTATCCAATGAAATATTTAAAATCTTAGCTTGCTAAAGCTGCCTTTTTTTTTAAAAAAAAAAAAAAAAAAACATCGAAATGGAATTAATCACAAGCCTTTTAATGTAAAAAGATTTCAAAAAGAGAATAATGATAAAAGTTTAAGTTTTAACACTTCATTTTTTCTTCTATTTTTTAAAAAAATATTTACACATAATTTTAGAAAAATGTGACTTATTTAAATACATTTATTTTTGTTTCTTTCGTATTTTTATTTTTAAGACCATTTTTAAAAAGCTAAATTTTTAGAAAAATTACAATTTTTAAAATTTGATAACAAGAAAGATGTTTACGTATTGATATAAAATTAGATAGCACTGTTTTTTACACTGTTCTTAAGTGTCTGAACTACGATTTTCGAAATACATAGTTTAAAAGTGGATTTATTCATTTTTTTTAATACATCAGAGTGGATAAATCAACAAAAAACACCGGTTATTATTTCGATTGACTGTCACTGAAAGTACAGTAGAACGTCGTTTATCCGGATCAATTGGGAACGGACACCGTTCGGATAACCGAAAACCGAATGCGATCCATGCAGTATATGAAACTGGACACTATATGAATAATGAAAATCATCACATGCGGGAAACATGCTGGAAGAAAAAGCAAAATAGGTACAAAATGTCGTAATTTTACTTTTATTGTGGAAAATAATAATTTATTTTTCGCTGTACCATTGTACACTTTCGTTTTTTCGCTGCAAGGCCTCTGATTCTCTTGAGCAGCAGTAGTTGAGTGGGACAACACTCTGATTGTTGTTCGTACCACTCCATAGCTGTCTCTAACGCAAAAAACGCGTCAGAATTTGAGGGTCCCTTTCTACTTTCGTTGTTGTTGTCCTCGTCTTCATCCGTTTCATCATCGACAGGATCGGATTCTTCTTGCACGGAAGTCACAATTTAGTCAACATTTAGCATCTGAAATCCACAGCTTTCTGCATACCATTCAGATTACTACATCAACAGAACTCAACAAAAGAGCACGTATACACCCCTTCACTTGGAAACAAACTGACCTAATATTCCGCGCAGATGTTTACCAAATCACACAACTGAAATTCCCCAAATATCCCTCCCCTTAGGTTTTCCCGTCACTTTTGGCCTCACGCGAAACAACTGTTGAGCATTGTACTGTTCGAAAACGTATCGTGACTTTGGTCCGGATATTTGACGCTCCGAATAAAAAACGTTCGGATAAACGACGTTCTACTGTAATGTGATTTTTTCAAAAATCTCAGTTTCGACAATGTACAGAAGTCCTAGCTTTTTATGTTGTCGTAATATTATTGTTTTAGAAGCATTTTCCATAAAAGGAGAACATTTTGAAAACGCTATTTTTTTAAAAGAGTTTTTGCCGAAAGTTGCATTTAAAATATTTTTTAGCGTACCTAGGGGGTACCTCCTGTCCACCTAACAGCGAACCAACCCCCATTGTACAAATTATACATTGTTCAAATCGTAAAACTGTAATTTATATGTATAATATTATTTAAATTTTCAACTTATCTCTTATTTAAAAATTTCTGTCTTTCGTATACTTCCTTCATTTGTTCTTTTTTTCGCAAAATTGGTTCAAGGTGCTCGTCCTTCTTCAATTAAAATAAACTTTTTATGACCTATTTTTACAAACTACACCACATGAATAAAAATAAGTTTATTACAGCACCATGAAAAACTCTTTATACACTGCTGGTCACCGTAAATGCAACACCAAGAAAGACAAGAGATAGCACAACAAAATTTATTTTGTAGATAACATGTTGACCAAGTATCAAATGATTAAATTTATAGACTTCTGTGAAGTGTGGTTCCCTGCCAGCATCAGTTGCCAGAATAGCAACCGCCATTGTTGGAGATCACCGCTGCCAAACGCCTCGGCATTGATTCAAAGAGACTTTGGATGTGTTCTTGGGGTACAGCACACCAAGCAGCTTCCACACGTAAGCCAAAGTTGATCTGGTGTGGTAGCTGGGGGTGTAATTTGGGTCAATCGTTGAGCAACCATGGACCACATGTTTTCTATCGGCGAAAGATTCGGAGAGCGAGCCGGCCAGGGAAGCAATTCAATCTGGTGATTGACGAAGAACCTTTGGACAATGCGTGCCCCGTGTGGTCACGCATTATCCTGCTGAAATATGGCTGTGACCAAGCCCTGAAGGTAAGGAAGGACAACTGGCTCCAACACTTGGGAGATGTAGCGCTGGCTGTTTAAAGTACCGGCAATGCGTACTAGAGAAGTGCGAGAGTGATATCCAAATACCGCCATACCATAATACCCGGTGCAGGACAAGTGTGATGGTGTATAGCGCAGCTGTTCATCATCCTCTCCCCACGGTGTCTTCAGACTCGAATCCGACCATCGTGGTGTTGCAGACAGATTCGCGACTCGTCAGTAAAGACAACTTCACTCCATTCTGCCGCTCACATCCTTCTTTCATCGCACCATTGGCGGCGGAGACGTCTGTGGTTCTCCGTCAAGGGTAGACCAAGCAATGGACGTCTTGCGGACAGACCACTCTGCTGTAAACGGCGTTGAATGGTACGCGTAGAATGATGCGTTACAGACTCAATGTGCTGTGCTATGGTTCGTGATGTGACTGAGGGAACCGTCACGGTCATGTGCACAATTTGCCTGTCCTCACGTGAAGTGGTGCACTGAGGTGGATGCGATCGACCACGTCGGTCCGTCGTACCCTCCTACATCCAACGGTCACATATCCGCATTACAGTTGTTTGGTTTCGTCCAACACGACTACCGATTTCTCTGAGAGATAATCCACAATCTCGGTAGGCCACTATCCTTCCTCTGTCGAACTCTGATATTTGATCAAAAGCTGATCGCTGTTTTCTACTAACTGATCGTTTTTTGAAAAAAAAACACGATTGCCGAACTTGAAATCGTTGAAATCTCCAAGCCTTAAATAACACTTTGAGGTGGCGCCACAGGCGTGCGTGATGTGTGTCTGCGCTGAAATTCTAATCATTTGCATATCTCACCTCCGCTAATGCATGTTGTAAATTTCATGTTATTTGCGTGCTTCCTTCAAGTTGTTGCATTTACGATTGCCAGCAGTGTACAAAGAGAGAGATAAATAAAATAATGCTGGCAACCACAGAACCAAATTCTACACAAAACTCTTCTCAATCTAAAAACATACTGAGCATGCGCGAAAAGGCGCCGATACGATGTTTCCTTCATAACTCCGAAATCGACTCGGTTTCCACTGATGAGCTAGTAAATCTCGGAAAAACTGTAAAAAATAAATCGCGCCAAGCACAGTGGGTGATTCTGCACATCAGTCCTTCAAAAAAAAGGCTACAATTTGATGCCCTTTTCTTTTCCGTCATGAAGGATTGAGGCTAAAATAGGATTTGAGAAAAGTCCTAGTTGAAACCCTGATTTTTGGCGACAAAAACTTTCACCAAATGGTGCCACAGGAAACTGTTTTTCAAAATGGCCAACTTGCGCTAAATGGTAAACACGCAGTTTGCGTGCAAGGGTTACCAACTTGGCGTAGCCTTATGCATAAATAAATTTATTACAGTATCACAAAAAAATTCTTTTTTTTTTATAAAAAGGGCGAGAGTGAACGATTACTACCGTCGCACTACTTAGCTACTCGAGGGCTTTTGGTGACGAGTCTCGTAACTTTGAACCATGGTCAAGTGACGAGGACTACACCTGAGCTGGGACCTCCCTCTCCTAACTACCACACCAACGGGAGGACGTTTGAGCTCTCGACATATTTAATGTGCATCGACCCCCTCTGCACGGCGGGTCTTCAGCTGTACCAGGCGCGAACTCAAAATGATTTTAAATACCAAAAAAAAAGAAAGGAAAGGAAAGAAAGACAAATTTGTTCATACGCTTTAACATTACTGTTCCAAACATAGTGCCTTAAGCATAATTACTTTTAATTCTTCAGTTTATACAAAATTGGATTGAATGATAGTGGAGTTTATGGCACAAGAGTCAAATCAGGTTATGATGCACCCAACAATTGTTTATAATACAGTATGATTCACTAACTGCGCGACAAACGTGATAGAAGAGTAGGATACACACATAGGGTTCAGAATCATACAACATTGAAGGGTCAGAAATACTTTCTGCACGAACTAAGATCGATTTGATTTGATTTTCGCTGAATAAACATTTAATATCGCTTCTGCTTGAATAGACATTTAACATCGTTAAAATTTGTATAAAATAACTTAATGGTAGTTTAAGATAAGTTTTGACAATAACGTAATTTATCAATAGGTCTTTGATTTATCAATAGGATTAATTTCATTTGCATTTATAGTAAAATTCAACATATGCCGCCTTCAATGAACGGGCAATGTTCTTTTTTCTAACCTATACACAACCAGAATGCTTTATTTCAACCTATACGAACAACAAATAAAGCTGCAAAACTGCTGAATAAATAACACCAATCTAAACACATGAGTAATGAAATCCCACGAAAGGCATTTGGACACATATTTTAAGAAAGAAATCTTGGAAAATTATCTTTTATATGGGTTACAGTTTTGGGTTATTTTTTCTTTAACTAAATCTTGATTTTGTTCAAATTTAATATTGGGAGAACCAAAGCCTTTTGCCCTGATTATAAATACTTATTGTGCTCAAACTATTATAATTAGATATGTGTTTCTTTGGGTTTATTGCAAGTATTATTATGAATTCGTTTATTAGACCATTTACCTCAGTAAATTTCAAAGTGTGGCCGCTTTGGTAGCTTGGAGAATGTCTAAGCCGTTATCAAGTCAAGTGTTCTTAACAAGTTTCGCACGTTTTAATCATGCAATCTAAGCCTTTTATGAATAATTCTTACTTGTTTGCGGTAATTGAAGCTCACGTGATACTTCAGAAGTATCGACGTTGGGTGCCTTCCCATTGTGGCCTTTGGGGAAATGAAATGGCAGACCTTTCAGCAAAAAGAGGAACGAATATTCTACAAAGATCTAATAGGGACCTGCCTCTTCACTCAGCAAAACTTGAAATTGATAGGATTTATAAAGAAATGCTTTCGTGATGCTGCTGCCAGTATTGCCAAAAATAAATCATGGAGGGTGCTTTTAAAACCTAACTGTGTCTCGGACTCTCCTCGTGCTGCTTCTATGGCTGAGTTAAGATTATTGACAGTACATGACTGCCTTTGCGCTCATTTGTTCCGTTTTAACCTGACTGACTCCCCTTTTTATGTTTTGTGTGCTTCTGGACAAGTCATGAACACTGCTCATCTTGACGTGTGATCTGCACTTAAGAATTTGGACAGTATTGTGAAGAAATATTGTAGAGCTCGTTGCCTTATTACCCGATGGTCAATGGCCAGGCATTTGATAAATAAATAATACTTTACAAGTTGATTTAGTAACGTTGAAACGACTGCCGAACGTATTCAACAGTTGCATCAGTCACTCTTGGCCTGCCACTTCTAGGAAAATTCTTAACTCTGCCACAGTTTCTTTAAATATTTTATACCACTGCTTTATTAATTTTTCACCAGGAGTTTTGCTTCCATACCAATGTCGAAATTTAAGCTGAACATTACTGGGCGATTTCGTTTGGTGAAACCAAAGCACACATTGTGCTTTTTCTTGGATCAATACCATTTCGACCAAAAAGGATGTCTTCCTTACAAATGTTCCCCAGAGTCACTCTGAAGGAGCATTCGCATTATTTACTACACAAAAAGAAAAAAAGAACTACTAAAACTGACCAACCTAATGATACAAAAGTTGCATTATTATATTAAACGGTTATTTTATAATGGGTTTTTATAAACGGTCAAGACTTTTGGTTCACCTTGTAATGATAGTTGGGTTTCCCCAACCATCAGTGTACGACAGTTAGAAGGAAAACTAGCCATAATCAAAACAACACAATTTACATACAAGTCTTAACAACCTAACAAACTTGAACATCCAAGATTAGGAATTGCACCGTAAACTAATTTAAGGGAGCAAGAGCGAGGAAGACGATGCAAGTTAATTTAGTATAAATTTAATAACTTACTTTAAGCCAACGCTCTAATCCGAATCAAATATCAAATTGACCAATCGTTAATTTTAAATATTAAGCAGATAATTTACTGCACACCTCTTCTTCCAGCTTTCTATTATCTTACGTTTATCCTCACTGCTATCATTTAGCTCTTTCTCGAACCCGAAGGCTAATACTTACATACACGACATAATTTACATATACCACGTCTTCTTCAGGAGGAAGTTATCGATTAAATAATATTTAAAGAAAGTATTTCCCCAAGAGGATTATTAGGAAAAACGCGGATAGACCAGTTACAACTTTATTTATAAATAACCAAAACATTTTGATTTATTTATCACTTGACGTAGAATTTTTTTTATCTCTTCAGTGTAACTCATTTATATTTTAATGCTTAAATAATCACTTTCTTCAAAAAGCATTATTTTTTTTTAGTTACTTCACTGCACTGAGCCAAGGAGAGCAGCCCGTCGTCAACGAGCGACTGGTGGACTATGGGAAACAGAAAAACATATTCCTCACGTCATTATCGGACGACGAGGTAAGTGAACAAACAATCCCTTTTCGGTACGAGCATTCTTTTCAAAACCATGTCTAGACACAATTAGGCTAGCAGGAATTAATATTTCATAGGCGACTGGCTTTAGTCCAGGATCAATCTAAAAGAAAATTATTATTCACAAACCATCGAGGAAAGAGAATTTGAGAAAAACTGTGAATAAACGAACAAACCCTGCGAGTATATCCACGGACATGGTTGGGCAAATAGTAAGAAAATCAAATATAGAGAAAATGTTTTCTATATTTGAGTCGACACATACTTGTAAGCAAACTTTTCCCTGCATGAAGATCAACCAGAGTGCAAACTGGTGCAAGAGTGTAATAGATGCAAGCTAGCTAACGTAAACTTGGATACTATGAGATGAAAATTTAAACAAGCAAACTTATTCCCGATTTTTAAAAAAAATTGAGCAGAAAAGTGTGATGGGTACATTTTGTCTCATTAAACTGATTCTTAAATTAAATGCTCTTGCAACTATAAATGTGAAATTAGCACAATTAATAAATTAAATAAAATAGCAACTATTTATTGATTTTTAGGGTACAATTTATACATTTTCTGGGATGCTAAGTTAATGACTCAATCATTTTAAAAAGGTACGGCACTCCAATATCATCCGCTTCTGTGGCCCTCCAGTCAAAACACACACACAAAATTGTCCACCCTTATCCTAGGACAACAAATAATTAATTATCTCTAGATAACTTAATGATCGGTTCGCTATCCTAACGATGGCCTCGAGTGTAGACGTTTGGTAATTCATTCGGAGAGAATCCTCATTAAAAGTGGAATTATAACGACCGATTTCCCGAACACCATTAAGAATTAGATATCGTTTCGATTGCATTCCTTAACAAGGTATAGAGAATACCTAGTGTTAAGAAGCCAATAAATTTAGCTTTCTGAACGAATATATATTTTGCAAAACAAAAATTGTGTGCGTTCAGCTAAACATTTTTCTTTGTTTTTAAATATTTCTCGTTTTATAACTTAGGTATTAAAATATATTAAAGACTGAATGAAGTCAAGAAGAGCGAATAACAAGTAACATTAGTATATATATTACGGTTACGGTTCGAAAGCAGTTAATGTGCAGACTAACCCGAATCAAGAGTTTTCCGCATTTTAACTAGGAAATCTTCACACTAGCGATTTCCGTATAGTTAAAGTTCAAAAGTTTGTTCCTCGCACTTCTTTTTAGTAAGGAATTTTAATTGAACGTTCACTCGCACATCCCAGAATAATTTATCTTAAACATTGAGAAATAGAGTGGCAGAAACAATAAATGTATTTGATAAAAGTTTCCTTGAATCAATTTATAATAAATTTAATTACGGCGACCACAGTGTCTGTTAAACCGTTTGATTCTTTGTATTACAGTTTTTCAATTGATTCTATCAACTGGTTGATTGCATTAACTTGAATCGTTCAATGTCGAAAAATAAATGGCATTATGTCAATTTCCTTAATTACAATAATATTTTAAACCTTTTGATTCTTTGTATTGCAATTCAATTAATTGGCGATTGATTCTGTCAACTAATGTGTTGAGTGTTCCATTGTATTAACTCGATTCTTTAGATATCAGTAATTAAATAAACAACCTTTTAATTTAAGCGTACAGAGCCGTTACTGTTGTTCCACCAAAGAACTTATTTTCACTTTAACGAGTGCCTAGTAAGTAAATGTGCAGATTAACGAGTGTCTACTACGTATAATGCGCAGATTATCTAGGTAATTTGAGAAATGAAACAATTTCCCACACCTTAACAGATCACCTTAGTTAATGTGAAAATTATCAACCTAATCTGCAGATTAACAGATTTCTGCACTTAAGCAGAAACATATATATGGAATGTATCGATGAGAAAGTAATTATTTTGTGGATTGCAGTCGAGGTAGTAAAAAAAGATTGATATTGATCACATTTATTTTGAGCGTGCTGTTCGCTTTATAGCAAAAATACCATTTTTCTGCAATTAAGTATACAAAGAAAAAAAAGAAGGAAACGTAATTTAAAGAATATAATCACGTGTTCAAGTGAAGGGAATTATTAGTTATTCGTAGAAATTATATCATTGTTTTAGGGGAAGTTTCAATCGCTTGGTCATGTGTAATCTATTATGGTATTCTTTAATTAAGCATCGCAAATAAATCTGACCTTTAATGAAGAATTACGAATAAATTAGTCAAAATATAGATTTCAATCCTTTAGTGCGAGATGAAATATGTTCTTTGAAATAGGGTATTCGGAATTATGATTTATATATTATAAATAATATTTACTTAAAATTCGAATCTTAATTAAAGTTATTACATGTATATAAAAGGGTAGCTTTGTTGTTTGTTAGCTCATAATACTTATATTCCTCACTGATAAAGGATCCTTTTCCCAAGTTTAATACATAAAAGCAATTTTTTTTCAAAAAAATATACATTCTGAATCGTATTTTTTATTCAATTTTTTTTAATACTTCGATTTCAATAAATCATTTAGCCGTGATTTAACCAAAACAAACTAAAAAAAGATAAATTAAGTTACAAGCGAAATTACTGAAAGTACGTTTAAGAAGTAGGGTAGAGAGGTTTCGATTCGATAACCAACGAAAATATTTGAAGCAAAAGCAAAGAATTTTTGTCCTTTAATATCTTGCTTCTAATAAAACGAAAAATATTCCCTCCCTTATTTATACCGCTAGCTTATTTCGAGAAATAATGAAAAGATGAACGATTCGAGAAGTTTTGATTACTTTTCTTTAAATTTGAAAAATTTTAAAGATAAGTACACATACTATGAAACGTTTTAACACATTATTTCATTACTACAAAGAAATTAAATTAAAATCTTTTATCCTAAAAACAAAGTATCAACCGAAATATAAATCTTAAGTGTTAAAAAAATACGATATTGAATAACCGAATTCAAAGTAAAAATTGTTTAAATTTATGATTTCTTTACGAATAAATTTCGAAGAATACGTATAATAAACCGCGTAAGTTACACGGTCAAACAGTAACATTTACATCGCAAAATAAAGCCAAAGGTTTCAGGAACATTTTAAGGCATGGATTATCTAGGCCTAGTACCAGAGCCTCGGGGAAGGGGGATGGAAGGGCTTTAAGAAGTCTTGAATGTCATCTCTCTCTTAGGGTTTTACTTTCAAATATAAAAACATAAATCAAGCCAGAAAAAGTACTAAGATTTTTAAAATGGAAAAATTGACAAGTATTTTTAAGTAAAATTTGGCTATTTTAAGATCTTTATATACGAGCAAAATGCTGAACATATCGTACTCAATTACGAAAGCATCTTCAATGCGTAATATCAAAGGGGAAAACGAATTAACCAATCAGAGCAATTTATATCGGTATCCCTTTTAAAAAAATATTTTATCATTTCTCTTGCGACATTATCATCATTTACATCATAAGAAACAAATTATCGTCTACATATCTTTTAGATAAGATAGGATAGGATAGGATTGTGCAAGATATAACCGAAGTATGAACAAAGTCAAGGTTAATTTTATTTTATCTGGGACAGTAAAATTATTTAAAGGGGAGGGGGACTACGTAGCTAGATGGAGAAAAACAGATTTAGCCTATCTCCCATTACAGCAAAATTCTCTTATATCTCTTTGCAGCCGTATTTATTTCTTTGGCACTCTTTCAAAGTTATTCTCAATCGATTCGTTTCCCATTATATGTAACGTTCAAAAATAAAACATTAAAAAAAAAAAAATTCAGATAAAGGAATTGAAATATTTCCTATTGTAATATCTTAGCAATTGAATTAATGACGATTTGCTCTCATGAACAATAAACGCTATGCGTCATGGGAAGCACTGCAGCGCAATCGTTAATAAAATAAGAATCCTCTCGCATTTGCGACTTATCTACATATGCAAAGGAGAAAAGCGACTCACTCCCCGTGAAATCTCCAATTAGACCTAAAGACTTGAAATTTGGTAGGCATGTTTTTTTTCATAAAGATCCGCTGAGAACAGATTTTGCGAAAATAGACCCCCAAGAGGGATTGCTAGGAATTAAGGGACATTATAAATGAAAAAAAATTCAATTTATTTTAACTGTCACACCCACATACTTGAAATTCGGTAAGCATGTTTCTCTTTTTGAATAGAGATTCGCTAAGAACGGATTTTACGGAAATCGACTCCGATGGTAGGAAGCGGAGAATTATTGGGGAGTTTGGATAAAAAAATTCTCTTTTCGAACTTCAGCACAAAAACGTCACCAAAAAATTTATAATTCTTCAGTGGTCGGTTATTATTTCATTTTTAAGCATATTTAAATAGCAATGAAACATGACAAAAGTCATATTAATATTTCGGTGAATATATGATTAGCATTTTTTTTCCAAAATAAACCTTTTCATAGGATAAAATTAGGGCCGGATTGAGCTCATTTCGGGCCTTGGGCGCAAAATGGCTAGGGGGCAATTCCAGGGCCCCCTGGCTCTGACCGATCGAAATTTATAACCAAAAAATCTGGTAAGTCTAGCTTATCAGGGCCCCGAGCTTTGGGGCGCCCTCGACAAGCGCTCAATGAATAAACCGGCTCTGAATAAAATAGTACAGTTATCACCATGATTTTTTTTGAGCAATCGCTTATAAGCAAAATTGAAAAAGTTTTCTATTTTAAATCATCCTGTATATTTTTTAAAAATGGACAAAAAATATGCATTGAAGATATTTTTGTACGTATACTAATAAAATGAAGAGACAGAGTTCGTATATGTGCGTTGGCGGCCGTGGCGCTAAGTCCAGGCATGCGAAATTTGGCACACTAAAACTGTGGGCGACGGTAAGTGATTTCTTTCTCGAAATTCCCTTTGGCATTTTGAATCGTTGTTGAAGCGATTTCAGCGTATATTTACCGACCTAGTTTTCGATCAAAATATCGCCGGATTACGATTCTTTAACTATACGAGATACTTTTTTTTAAAAAAAACTAGCTATATTTTCTTTCCAAATGTGTAAATTAACCGATTTTTGAAAATAACGCTAAATAGGATCCTTTTAATCTCTTTCCGTTCCATCGAGGATACCGATACGAAAGACATGATATTCATACGATATACGGAATAAATACTTGGCTCTCTTTTTAATAAAGACCGGGAAAATATTAATTAGCGAATTTGTACACGGTTTTAATTAATCAATGAGCGAGTTATCGGGTGTTTCTCGTTTGCGAATGATAATTAATGTTTCGCTACATATAGCTCTGGCGCATGCATCACATGTTGTCGCAATCCTTGGTTCTAACTTCGCATGGGAACAGGTCCGCTTTACCGCTTAGGCATATGCTTAGGGCGCCAAAGATTTTGGGGCGCAAAAAATTGGAAATCACGAGAGAAGCATTTCTGCCCTTAAGAGAGTAAAGACTGAAATTAGATCTATTATGGGTAAAGAAATGCTTAACAATTTGATTAAGCAAAATGATATCACAATGGATATTGATTACAATGATGTTATTAACGATTTTGCAATGATCAAAACCTTTTTTACTTTTTTTGTACAAGTACAATGACAGTGACTCAACAAAGAATAAGGATGCCTAAAAGTAAAATATAGTAAAACGATAAACGAAGAAAAAGGTGAGAATAAACAAGTCGAAAACATTTCATACAATAACGTGTACTTTATATTGTAATTGCGCCGGCTGGGTGGCGTGGTTGTTTTTTTCGCTGGCCTTTTGCATCCAAGGTTGCGGACTCGATCCCGGCCCAAGTCGTAGATTTTCATGATGCAAAAAAACGACAGCGGACACGTCGTATGACTATACGGCATGTAAAAGATCCCTGAAGATCCCTTGGCTTAGGTGCTCTCTGCAAAATTAAATCCTAGTACAGGTTCGCATCGTCAGAGCTCAGGTGCCTCCTTCCTGGGAGGGAACTGGGCGTCAAAATTATTTTCGGGAATTGGTATCGTCTATACGGTGCCACGCTAAAAAGTGATACCAGCTCCTGAGGAAAGAACTAGGTCTGCAACGGTTAAAATACCAACGTGCAGACCCATTAGAAAAAAAATATTGTAATTGCAAGCGATTAATTTACTGTACTAATTTACAAAAGGGGGTCCGTGATGCCGTAAGGTAAGAAATAAACAAGAGTGACAAAAAGAGGACACTACCCTTTCCTTACGGCTGCCGGTTGCTAGTCCAGGACACGGCGGTCCATAGGTGGTGGATAATGGAAAGACTCTCCAAAGAGCAAAAACATTTATAAGAATTGGAGTAAAGAGAAAATCCCTCCCGAACCAAAACCGGCAAGGTAAAAACTGAAGGAGGGGGAGATGCTCTGGAAATTGTGGGAGGGGGCATAACAATTTAAAGTGTCTAGGGAGCCGGTGAGATTAAAAACGGCCCTGCATGGGATTTCTTCCAAATCTTTACATCCGTGAACTTTAAAATTGTATTTTAAAAAAAGCTTATCAATACGGATAAAGGATAGTCCAGATTTATATATGGCGTTTTGTTTCTTCACCACCCTTTACTGTCGATAATTTCCGAGTTTATTTTGATATAGCAAACGTTTTCCATTTTCAAAGCGTTACTATCGCAAATATGGTTACCGTTTACAGTTTCAGCGATTTGTTTTTAATCCCTTAATGTATCTAAAATAGTTATTCTAAGTTACAAAGAAGTTGTATATATATAATTCATGACAATATGCTGACATCTATATTACATTACAATTCACATATTTTTTAGACAAAAAAAAATTGAGTTGTTCCATTAACATATATTTCACTATTATAGATGTGTGCCATTATTAAAAATTTATCCTTTCGCTCAGTCAGTAGGAAATCGATGTTTGTGCCCAAGCCAAGCATTGAAAATAAAGAAAATTAAATTACAAAACACATCATTCATCAAAATATCACAATTTTCTTTCAACCCTTTAAAGAATTTCACTTAATGCTGATATTTGCTACATTCCGTGATCGAGATCTGCGAATGACGAAGCTATTGCCTGACGCACACATCTTTCTCTCTCAGTATAATGACCCAGATATTTTATCACGCAATCGACAAGAATTTCATATACTCCAAGAGCCGATGCTGCTTCTGAATTACTTCATCTTTCGATCACTTAAAACATAAATCTTTATGTCTTACCGATAAGTAATAACCATGACCTTCATCCGCAGAGCGTCTCTCTTCCACAATGGTGACTGACTACATTCGGAAACATGATTTTGTAAAAGTGTGTAAATAAATCATTATATAAAAAAATATAAAAATTGTTTTAAGAATATTATTACCACAGTATGATTGATACGGCGATAGTTACGCCCCTGATTATTACAAAAATGTTTCAATTAAATTTTTTTCGCAAAAAAAGGAAAAAGGAATGAGATTTTTAAAACATTCTCTTTTTATGAAAATGCTTTTATAATAATACTAGCAGTTACCCGCCCGCTTCGCTGGGTATTTCATGATGTTTTATAAATTTTTACTGCTTATATATATGTATAAATTATTGATATCTAAGTCCTAGCATTAAGAATTCGATTGATTTGAAAAATATACTTATACCTGTAACTGTCACCTGTTGATAAAAAAAAAAGGGCAGAACTCATATAATTTGTATTTTCTAAAAATCTCTAAAATTGAAGCATAGAATGATGTTTGCTCTTTCGTAACTCAAAAACCAAGTGGATTCCCGCAAAACCAATTTTCGGTGGATCTCTACTCCGTAAATTGAACATGCAAGCCAAATTTCAAGTCTAAATCTAACAGAAAAAAGCAAAAGTTTTACTATCAATATCCCCGTAATCCCGTTGAGAGCCGTTTTCCAAAATTACCGCTCTTAGCGGATTTCAATTCAACAAAAGAAAAATGCAAACCAAATTTCATTATTATAGTCCTTGTAGCTCGAAAAAAGTAATTTTTTTGTCAATACGTCCCAGTAACCCCCTGCAACCCCCCAGAACTTGATTTGCTTAAATTTATTCTTAGTGGATCCCTATTCAACAAAAGAAACATGCTTAACAAATTTCAAGTATATGGGTCTAACAATTAAAAACAGGAATTTTTTTCTGTAACTCCTCTTGACCCCTCGCAAACATCTTTAGGGGTCAATTTTCATTTTACTCTTTGTTAGAGGAACTCTATTTCATGAAAGGAACATGCCTACCAATTTTCAAGCAGGATGATCAAGTAGTTTAAAAATGGAAATATTTATCGATTACGCCTCTTAATCTCCCGAAATTAAACTTAGTAGTTGATATTCGCGAAACCCATTTTGTAGCGGTTCTCTACTTTACGAAAGGAATCTGCTTATCAAATTTCAAGACTGTACGTCTAACAGTTTAAAAATGGGGATAATTGTCTATAACGCCACTTGAGCCCCCGCAACGCCACTTCTGGGTCTGTTTTCACAAAACCCATTTTGTAGGGGAATTGCACTCTATGAAAGGAATCTGCTTAGCAAAATTTGAAGACTTTGCGTCCAATTAATTAAAAATGCAAAAAAATTATCAATAACGCCCCTTGAACCCCCGCAACGCCACCTAGGGGTCGATTTTCACAAAACATATTTTGTAGTGTATTTCTATCCTATGAGAGGAATCTGCTTACCAAATTTCAAGACTGTGAGTCTAATGGTTTAAAAATAGAAATAATTATTTATATCTGCCCTTAACCCCCTGCAACACCCCTTGGGGGTCAATTTTCTCCAAACCCGTTTTGTAGCGGATATTTACTCCATGAAAGAAACATTTCTACCAATTTTCAAGCAGCTAGGTCAAGTAGTTTAAAAACGAAAATATTTATCTATTACGCCACTTATACCCCGCAACGCCACTTAGAAGTCTGTTTTCACAAAACCTTCTTATAGCTGATCTCTACTCTATGAAAGAAATCTATTTATCAAATATAAAGACTGTGCGTCTAATAGTTTAAAAATGGAAATAATTATCTGATAACGCCCCTTAAGTCCCGCAACGCCACTTGGGGGGCAATTTCCACGAAACCCATTTTGTAGCGTATCTCTACCCTATGAATAGGAATCTGCTTACTAAGTTTCAAGACTGTACGTCTAGTAACTTAAAAATCGGAATTTATAACGCCCCTTAAACCCTCCGCCCCCGCAACACCCCTTGTGGGTCAATTTTCCCAAAACCCATTTTGTAGCGGATATTTACTCCAGGAAAGAAACTTACCTACCAATTTTCAAGCAGGTAGGTGAAGTAGTTTAAAAACGGATATATTTATCTATTACGCCCCTTAATCCCCCACAACGCCACTTAGAAATCTGTTTACACAAAACCTGTTTTGGAACTGATCATTATTCTACGAAAGGAATCTATTTATCAAATTTAAAGACAGTGCGTCAAATAGTTTAAAAATGGAAATAATTATCTATAACGCCCCCTAAGCCCCTGCAACGCCACTTGGGGTTCGATTTTCACCAAACTCATTTTGTAGAGGATCTCTACTCTCTGAAAGGAATCTGCTTACCCAATTTCAAGATTGTACATCAAGTAGTTTAAACATGGAAGCAATTATTTATAACGTCCCTTAACGCCCCTTGCGTTTCGAATTTCGGAAAATCCTTTCTTAGCTGATGTCTACTCTATCAAAGGAACATGTCTACCAAATTTCAAGTCTGTAGGTTGAATAGTTCCAGAGATTTCGTGATTAGTCAGTCAGTCAGTCAGTGAGTCGCTTTTCTCCTTTATATATATAGATTTTGCCCTTACAAAGCTAAGACTTTTAATTCCGGCGTTGATTTGAAATTTTTGAAACATTCACATTATTTTTAGAATTACAATCAATAGAAATACTGGATGTTTTTGGCTAATGGGGGTATTTTTGTTAAAATTTCTCAACTCTTTCTGATATAAAATATACACAAAAGAAATTCCAATTCTAAATAATATATTTTAAAAATTTTCGTTCAACCTCGGTATGGAAGTCCTAACTAAATACAGACAAAATATTATAATAACAGAAGCATTTTTCATAAAAGGAGAATATTTTAAAAATATGCCATTCTTTCAACATTTTTTTTGCCAAAAAATTGCATTTATATAATTTTAATTGTATAAATACTTTTAAAACAATTGTATATGTGCATTCTGCTTCAACTGACACTAAATATCCAAAATAAATTTTATTTTATTCGTTTATATGCTTTTTTTTAAACAACGGTCTGTCACCTCAAGAGAGTTAACAATTTAACACAGTTCTTTCAATTCTCTTTTCCTAAAAATGTTGGGATTTCCCCCCATCCCTTGGTTGTTTTGTTCTCTTTTCCCTTTTGATCATTTATCATAATGGTTTTCTTATAATTTCAATAATTTTAAAAGACGTTTTCAATTTTGAAAGGAAATTGCAATTTAATTACAAAAATATTCAGCTGTGTGACAGCGAAAAGCGAATTAAAAGGACAAAAGCCATATCTAGTTTGATAATATTCTTCATATGTTCGTGAATAATTAGTCTTCATGTGAGTGTTTTCTACCTTCTCAAGAATTTTATTACTTCTCATAAAAAATAAAAATTTTAATCCTTTTCCCCGAAATTAATTTTGAAGAACATTCTGAAATTTTCATTTTATTAATTGTCTCAAAGCAGTCTTTAGTTTTATGGTAAGCTCCTAGATATTTGTTGTTAAATAATAGTTTTATAAATCCAAATAGATCAGTTAAAATTTCAAACATAAAATATTTCCCACTATCCAGTAATTAATTTATTTTAAGTTTCAATACTCTCTAATACTATTCATCTAACCTACATCTAGATTTCAGATATGCAAAAATGGATATCATGTATCTATACTTCTGAATAACATGTAATTTTCAAAATAAAACTTATATGACATCTAATGGGAATTATTTAGGAATCAAACTCTTATTATGGATATTTATTTAAACACTAAATAATTTAAATTTTACAAACGTGAGAAATATTAAATATTCTGATCTAAAATATTTCAAGCATAAAAACCAAAATACCTCACTTTTAATAAAAAAAATCACAAATTTATTTTGAATTTCTAAAATAAATTTAAATAAATTGACACAAATACACACTGAAACTGATCAAATTTCTTAAATCTTATGTTTAAAATCAAGACTTTTACAATGGGTTTCTAAAAGGGGATTAGAATTATCCCACAAATATGAAATACATGTATAAGTTAGACATTTACAACAAAACTACTAAATACTAAACCACAATAGTATAATAGTTTGTCAAACAAAAAATTAATACTTTAAATTCAGTGAATACAATATAATACATTATTTAGAAAAAGTATATCAAATCTAAAAAACGTACATATAAGTAATTATAAAGAAAATAAACCGATAAGCTAAAGCAAATTAGCCAATGCAAAATTTCCTGTTTAAACAAAAAAAATTTGAGAAAATTGTCAACTGGAAAAAAAAAGATGTAAAAATCTCTACAAAAAGAGTAATCTTTTAAACAGTAAATTAATGTTGATATCTAATTAGTCTTCTTGTAATTTCATAAAAAAATGTAAGAATATTTTAGTAAAGTATTTTTATTTATTTCATAATTAAAAAGAAAAAGTTTCTATTTATGTAAAGAAAGAACTCAAATAGTAAAATTTATGCATAAATAAGAATTACTTGGCTTCACAAAATGTTCTCTTATTGTATAAAGTCAGTAAGGGAATATACAGTTTACTTTTAAAACCTAAAGAATACATTGATTTGTAATGTATTGAAATGCTATTTTACTTTTTTTATAAATATACTGATTTCATTATAAAATTCTAGAAAGATACAACAAATTTATTGAATTAAGGGAAACACCCACAATAATATTTGTAAGAGATAAAACTTTTTCTAAAAATGGGAAATAGTTTCATGTCTAGGAACAGTTAGAGAATAATGAACATTTTTTGAACTATTAGAAAAACTTCAGAAATAACACACAGTTTACAGAACTGTGATTATAACTATTTTAATGCAATCAAATCATAGATTCAATCAATTCTAAGATCCAATTTATTTTAGTAATTGGCTCCCATTTAACAAAGGAATTAACTACAATCATGTCAACATAATGAATATTGTAACAGATATTGAATTCTGCTCGACTTTTAAATTATTACTTGAAATATATTAGCAATAAAATTAAATTAAGAATCAGCTGACAAATAATATTACAGATTGAAAACAAATTCTAAATAATAACTTCCATAAGTGTGAACAATCTACAAGTAGCTAATTCCAAAACTGAAATAGATATTGAATTCAATTCAGGGGCATAGTTACCGTCATATCAATTATATGGTGTCCCAAGCTACAGGGACCACAATGTGTGAACGAAAAAAATTGTAAAATGTTGTCAGCAGTCCAATGAACAGAATACCCATTTCCAGAAAAAAGCCCCTTCCCCCAAGAATTTTGATACAGGACCCATCTAGGACTAACTACACCAGTGATTCAATTAGATAATTTAGAAGGACTAAAAATTCATTTATTTTACATTCAAGATTAAAGTTCAGTTTTTCTGTATTTATTTATTTTAACCACTTAAAATCCCTTCAAATTATTGGTATAGTATTATTGGTATATATATTGGTATAGTTTTTATACCTTTAAAACATTAAAAAACTTTAAACAAACTTTATTAAAACATTATTAGTAGAGTAGTTTGACACATAACTGTCAAAGAAATACATTTCACAATTTCAACAATGCTGTTAATTTATTTATTTAAAAAAATTTCAAACCATTCAACAAATATTTCTCATTTTATAAAGTTTAATATTTTCATCATCCCATCCAATTGTTTGAGAAAAACCAAATATTCAATAATTTGGGAGCTCAAACTTGGTTGATTACACAGGGAATATTAAAATTATGCTTAAATATTTTATAAGAATATCTGAAAATTGTATTCAAGATTTGATGGCTTAAATTCACAACATTTGATAAATCATTCCAAAATGAAATGTTTAAAATGTATACAGAGGGTTCAATTTTGTATAAAAAGCAATAAATTAAGATTAATTAGTTGATTGGTTGAAAAATATGATTTTTCAAGCATGTAGAAATTTCAAAATTTAAATAAAATTTAAATTTTGATGAATGTTTAAACAAGGAACTTTAACACAATCATAACATTCACTTAATATCCCCAAAGTCCTATTTTTAATGAAATGCAAGTAAAACAAGTAAATTGCTAAAATAATCAACACTTGTATTGATTTTTTGGGGGGTGGAGTTTATTGCAAAATATAATTGTACTTACTAATCAAAATAAAAAAATCAACTATTCTAATAAATACCTGTATAGTGTGAAAGAAAGTACAATATTAAATAACTCAATAGAAATAAAATTATTTATAAAGAGATAAATGACTTAAAATTCAAATAAATTTTTAATTAAATTTTATATTTATAAATATTACTTACCCACAATGCTTATGCCACTGTTATTGTAATTAAAGAATTCACTATGTGCTTGCTGGAGTACCTGCATAAAAAATAATAATAATAAGATCAGAGAAACACAAAAATATAGTTACTACTAAAAATATTCAATACACTCCCCCTCCCCAAAAGAAAGTTATGTATTGTATGTAGTTTAAAATACACTGAAGTTTTAAATACATCACAAAATCATGCAAAAATGTCTGGCAATTTCAATAATTTATCCGAAATTTTAAAATAAGATGCTATAATTTTCCAGATTGTTTCACTGACAACTAAATATGACTACAGTTTTAAAGTATATATTTTAAATATAAATTTGTTAAAATATTTTGAGCATTTCTGTAAAATACACTAAAGTAATACATAAATACAATTTGGAAAAAAAAAATTTTTTTTTAACCTATAATAAAATGATTTTACAGATGCAAACTTTATTTAGCCAAAAATGCAAAATGTTACCTTTTACAATGCATTATTCATATTCTTAAAAAGAATGCTCAGTGTTTAAGCAAAAAGTTCTTCTAGATTTATCTAACGATTACTTTTGACTGCAAAAAGTTAATAGTTTAATTAACTGTATTATCACTTCACATTCTTGTATAGTAATATCAGTTCAAATACACTGGTATAAATTTCAAACCTAAATGTTTCCAAGCGAATCGATACTCATCCCCACAATTATGTATGCTCTAATAAGTCCAATTTTAAATTAGGAAAGTAAACTGCAATTTTACAAGAGACAAAAAAAGGAATCAATATTCTCGTTTCCCAATTTTGCGAAAAAGTACATTAATTTCAGCAGCACGTTTGCAACAGATACTACAGAAATCGATTCTTTGCAACAAACATATAACTCTCATGAATAAGACACTAAACCATTGTTACTCACTTCTTCAGGAATTTTAGCGGGTCCAGGCGCAAAATTCATTACTTTATTGGAAGCCATTCTATAGCACAAATGTAGCTGACAACCTAAGCAGCCGTACTTCTCTAGCGAGTGTTCAAACGGAAGAGGGTGATATGTAAAGCGCACGAGTTTTTTAAGTGATGCTAGCATCAAATAGGCACTATCTAACGGACACCCCTCTTATGTAACATGGAATTACCTTAGCAACAAGATCATCTTAGCGACAGCTTGTGTAAACAGCTGCAGCGCTAGTTTCGAAATCGACACGCGTTTCACGCCTGTTTATCTAAAACCCTTATTTATTGATGAATTTTCTTAGCTTCATCTTAATTTGTTTTTCTGTTTTGTACTGTTATGGTTGTGGAGGCCCTTTTCATTTGCTTACAAAAGTTTTAAGCGAATTTCATGATTGCAGAGAAAAAATCATGCAAGATTCGCATTCGAAATTCACTGCAATTTCATTGCTATAGTTACTATTATTTAATAGTTAAATAATATTTTGCAGCAATGTATATTAATAAATAAAATCTAAGTTAACATTTGTTTTTATCTATCTATTTATATTTTAATATTTGTCATCTCAGTTCTGTGGCTTGGTGGTTACAATTTTTCGTTCAGAAATGAAAATAACTTTTATATTTATGTTTGTTGTTCTTATCCTTCAATTTTGATTATCCCTTCATTTTGATGAAAATGCAGTTTTTCTCATACTTTTGTTACAATAAATTTTTTTCGAACATTTATTTAGAATCCCCAAAGTTTAGCTAACGAAGAGGGATAGAAAAACTAATTGTGTTTTCCAAATTTTTAAAACCCTGGAAATAATTATTCTTCATAAACTATTACGAATCACAAATCATGTTTAGAAATTTGTTAATGGTTTATCTGTTGTTTATTTTTTATTCTATTTTTTTTTTCTGGCATTTATATTAGTGTTTTCTCTTATCCGTTTCTATTCTTGTTTAGATTCTTCTAAATAAATGTTAAAAAATTAATTTTGTTACTGAAAACCTTGGAAAGAATATCTTAAAACTGTTACGCTTAATCTATATAAGGAAGAAAGCAACTCACTCCTTTGACTTATCTTGATATCTGGAACTATTCAGCCTTACAGTCTTAAAATTTGGTAGGCATGTTCTGCTTTCAGTAGACGAGATCAGAATGGATTTTGCACAATTCAGACAAGGGGAGTTACCCAGGGTGAGGCGCTATAAATAATTATTTCCATCTTTAAACTATTAGACGCACTGTCTTTGAATTTGGTAAGCAGATTCCTTTCATAGAGTAGAGATTTGCTACAAAATGAGTTTGGTGAAAATCGACCCCCAAGTGGCGTTGCGGGGGAGGCGTTACAGATAATTATTTCCATTTTTAAACAATTAGATGCACAGTCTTTAAATTTAATAAATAAATTCCTTTCATAGAGTAGAGATCAGCTACAAGATGGGTTTTGAGAAAATAACCCCCCAAGTGGCGTTGCGGGGGATTGAGGGGCGTAATAGATAAATATAACCGTTTTTAAACTACTAGACACACCTGCTTGAAAATTGGTATAGGCATGTTTCTTTCATGAAATAAATATCCACTACAAAGTGGGTTTAGGGAAAATTGACCCCAAGGGGTGTTGCGGGGGAGGGGGTGTTATAAATTCCGATTTTTAAAATATTAGACGTACAGTCTTGAAATTTAGTAAGCAGATTTCTCTCATAGGGTAGAGATCCGCTACAAAATGGGTTTCGTGAAAATCGATCCCTAAGTGGCGTTGCGGGGCTTAAGGGGCGTTATAGATAATTATTTCTATTTTTAATTTATTAGACGCACAGTCTTCAAATTTGGTAAGCAGATTCCTTTCATAGAGTACAGTTCTCCTACAAAATGGGTTTTATGAAAACAGACCCTCAAGTGGCGTTGCGGGGGCTCAAGGGGTGTTATAGATAATTATTCCCATTTTTAAACTATTAGATGTACAGTCTTGAAATTTGGGAAGCAGATTCCTTTCATTGAGTACAGAACCGCTACAAAATGAGTTTCACGAAAATTAACCCCCAAGTTTCTTTTCGCTTGATTAAGGGGCGTAATAGATAATTATTTCCGTTTTTAAACTATTAGAACTACCTATTTGAAAATTGGTAGGCATGTTCCTTTCATGAAATAGAGTTCCTCTAACAAAGAGTAAAACGAAAATCGACCCCCAAAGGAGGGTTGCGAGGGGTCAAGGAGAGTTGTAGAAAAAAATCTTGTTTTTGAATTGTTAGACCCACGTACTTGAAATTTGTTCAGCATGTTTCTTTTGTTTAATGGGGATCCACTAAAAATGTATTTGAAGGAAATCCACTCCTGGGGGAGCAGGAGGTTACTGGGACGTATTGACGAAAAAAAATTTCTTTTTCCGAACTACAAGGACTATAATAATGGAATTTAGTTTGCATTTTACTTTTGTTGAATTGAAATTCGCTAGGAACGGTTATTTTGGAGAACGATTCTGAACGGGATTACGGGGGGTATTGATAATAAAAATTTCGTTTTTGCTCTATTAGATTATTTTGCGTAGTGGAGATCCATCGAAAATTGGTCTTGCGAAAATCCACTTGGTTATAGGGTTTTAAAAGTGCAAACATCATTCTATACTTCAATTTTAGAGATTATTAGAAAATACGAATTTGAAGTTCTGCCCTTTTTTTATCAAGACGCTAGAATTACAGGTATAAATATATTTTTCAGTACAATCGAATTCTTAATTCTGGGAGTTAGATATCAATATAATTTATATTGATATCTATATACAAACAGCATATATTTATAAAACATCATGAAATACCCAGCGTATCGGGTGGGTAACGGCTAGTATAAGTATGTAATTGATAGAGGATAGATTCATAACGAATGACTATTATTACAAAACGTTTCTTTCTCTTAAATACTCCACAGAACATGCATCGAAGTTCAAAAGCCTTATTAAAATTTCGGGTAAAAAAACACGTTATTGCTAACTGATTATAATTGTATTATGGGAGTAGCATCATATCAATGACACAGGCCCGCAAGCTACAGGGCCCCATCAGTGGCGTAATGCACACCCCCGCAACCCCCGGAAATCTGACTTCCACCAAGTACCTATCATTTGTAAAATCCAACTTGGGGACCCACAACCTGACTCTGGAGGGGGGCCCAAATGTTTTCCGTTACGCCGCTGGGCCCCAACACGTGCAAGAAAAAATCGTAAAATGTTATCAATAGCCTTATTAACAAAGCTTTTATTTACATTCATAAAAAAAGGTCTATCTTTTGGTTTCAAACGGTTGCAATTTTTCCACTGACTTTACTTCTCTTTTCCCATGATTACAAACCTTTATAAGCAGATATAGTTCTGCTCACAATAATGAGAAGACAATGGGTGGCTTAGACTCGAAAAGGAGTCTAAAAAATTCCTATTTAAAGCGACTCGTCAGTAAGATCGTTTTAAGTAAAACACAAACAACATTTAGAAGGAAAAAATCTATTTGGAAAAGTTATTTGCTTATAAATGACATCCCTTCGTCTGTTTATTGATTGATTATGATAAACTTCGCTCTAAAAAGCTACGCCCTTAACCGAAGATAGCATGCCTTTTCTATTTCTGACCCTTCTGGTCAGAAGATAATTTTTCTTTAAACTAAAAATTATTAAAAATTATCATAGAGCTTCCATAAGACAAAATCGATTAAAAGCAATACTGTCAAAAAAAAAAAAAAAAAAAAAAAACACCAGAATTTGAAACATTAAAATCCTTTTCTGCGTTGAGTGTTATTATAAATACGTTATTATAAAGAATTTAAATGTGCCGAACTTATTTCCTCTGTTGAGTAAATATCCCCTTAGAACGGATTTTTTCGAAATTGATTTCCAAGGAGATTTGTGGGGAGTACGGAGGAGTTATAGTTTAAAAAAATCCTGTTTTTGAAATATTTGACCAACAGACTTGAAATTCGGCAAGCATCTTACTTTAGTTGAGCAGAGATCCACTGAGGATAGGTTTTGCGGAAATCAAATTCAAAGGGTGGCTGGCTACAGGAGTGTTATAGATAAAAATCCCCCTTTTTTAACAATAAGACCTACAGACTTGGATAAAAATCCGACAAAAATGGTATTTGAAGCAATAAATTTCCAGGGTGAGGACTAAAGAGACGTGAATGAAAACATATTTCTGTTTTAGAAATTCGTTTCTAAAACAGAAATATTTTCTTTTTAATTCAAGGTGTGTGGACTGTAAGAATATTTTTGAATAAAATTTTAACCTTAATGCTAGTATTTACTAACCAACGACCTAAAAAGAACATTCAATGCTTCAATGTCACAAAATAAAAAGTGCCCAAAGCAAACAGGCACTCAAGAGATTTCTTGCATGCCGCATAACCATGCGACATGAACGCTGTCGATTTTCTGCATCATGAAAATCCACCAAGCCCGCAACCTTAGCTGTACAAAGCCAGCGGCAAACCAACTATGCCATCCAGCCGACTTTAGATAAAATATCTTATTTTGAATTCATATTAGTCAGTAGAATATCCAACATTTTATAAATAATAAAATACATCATTATAGTGAGTATTACCATTTCATCATTGTTAATATAAATATGTATGTATTATCCGTGTTAAATCTTCATATTTTAAAAGCATCATCATGCATAAAAAATTCTCTGTAACAAAAAGTTATAATGATTTGTTTTCTTAAAGCGTCATTTCTTTCTTTACTGACTAATTTTAATTTGCATAAGATACCTCAACCAATATGTTCAGATAAACAACATGCACTTTGTAAATAAATTGCGATATCTGAATTTTCATTTCAGCATCAACATCTCGACTTCCTGGTTTCCAAGAAATCAAGGACCATGACAAGATACTTTGTAACATACATAATTTCAAAAATTCAGAGAATCATCCTACTTTCTCTCGATAACTGTAATTTTGAAAGCAAATAAATAAATACCTTCAAATATTTTTTTAATGCAAATAACAAAAAAAATTAGTCTATCATAAATTTAAAAGAAAAGTTTCCGTATCATGAAATAACAGAGAGATCACTCAAATGAGCCTTAAGAAAAGAATGACGTAAAATACCTATAGACTTATCTAAGAAATTGGTCAAATGTATGTATGACCCGACGCTTGGGTGTGTAAGTGAGTGAGTGAAAATAAACGTCGCACTGTTCAGCTATACACGAGGGCTTATAACGATGGACAGCGTAATTTTGAACCAGGATCAAGTGACGAGGACAACACTAGAGTTGGCACCTCCCTTTTCTAACTACCACACCACACCATCGGGAGGATGTTTGAGCTCTCGACAGAATTAACGTGCATCGCGCCCCTATACGGCGGTTCTTCTGTGGTACTGGGATCGAACTCATGACACGCTAGCCATGATCCGATGCCTAGACCACGTGGCTACCGCGGCCACCCTGGGTGAGTGAGAGAGTGTATGTTAACATAGCACTGTACAGATACACAAGGGCTGTTGACGACGGACCTCGTAATTTTAAAATACGGTCAAGTGACGAGATGACACCTGAGCTGGCACTCCCTCTCCTAACTTCCACACCACACCAACGGAAGGATCTGAGATTCAGCAGATTTAACAGGCATCGGCCAAGACAAATGAAAAAAGACTAATGTGGAACAGAACATTAATATTTCTCTATTTATTAAAAGTAACAAAATTTTTTGACTGTAGCATGTTTTTTTGGAGAAAAATAATAAAATGTTTTATTAAAATGATGGAATATATACACACACACATTTATTTTGAATTATTCTCTTACTACTTTTCTACCTTATTATTATAAAAGCCTCGTTTTTTTGCACGTGCATTAAAATATCTTTGAACTTAATATTATTTTATTTGTTTTAAAAATAACATTTATCGAGAGAAAGTAAGGTGTATTCTACACCGAAGGTGTTTTTTTCTTCCAATAAATTCCCGCATATTGTAATTAATTTAATGCATAAAAACGGCATAAGTAATTTTGTGAACTTTTTATTTTTGTCGACAGAAAATCCTAATATTCAATACTAAAACTTTTTTGCATTATTTCAAAAAAGTTTATATGATTGTAGATACCAACTAAGGAAATAAAATAAATAAAAACATTTTGAATCAAGCGTGCGAAACTCAAAAACTAATACCAGCCAATTATGTAAAAGTTAAGCTTAGGCAGATCACAAATTTACTAAGACTAAGGTTCACACATTTCGATAAGACGGCAAAATATATGTTTTCTTGGCGTTTGATAAATCTCTCATCATTTAAATTTTCAATTAACGAAATAATTACTTTCAAAACTGATCTAAGATAAATATCAATGTTCTGAATCTGATTTCAGCTTTCATTGCTCGCCCCAGTCGGGATTTCTAAACACGGAAATAATTTCATGTGAATTTTCAAATACATTCAACCCTATTCGAGGAAAAATGTTAGAAAATTTCACACATCAACTTCATTGACATTTTCTGTCAAATCTGAATCAATATAAGAGAAGAGGGAACTTTATCGTACTTATCAATAATTCACAACTGAATATTTCAATCAGTTAGGCATAAAATTTTTTATAGAATTGTTTGTTCCATGCATTTGAATGGTTTGATTAGAAAGGTGTTTCTTGTGAGCCTAAAACCACAAGTTTGATATTTATGTCTTTCTCTAAAGTCTGAGTAGCTAGTACTCAAGTTAGCTGAATGACAAACGGCAAAGTGTTTATTCTCAGTATGTTCAGAAAGGAATAACTAACTGTAAGATGCGAAAATAGAATACAAATCATGAAGAAAAGGTATATTAATGCGAAAGCGCTGTTTTACACAGTAGAGCTGAGAGACTTCCTGACAAGAAATATTAAGCTTCCTTTAGGAGGCATCGGTAGTTTTGTCGTTTAGTATTATTGTTTTGTGTGTATGTCAGTGAAAGGAGTTTGTTCTGTTGTACAGGGGTAGTGGTTCTTAAATTTTTTATTGCCCCCCCCCTTTATGTATCAGCCTGACTTCGTGGACCTCCAAGATTTTGAGCACCCTTCCTTGACTCCCTACACATGGATGAGTGATTTTAAGGTTCCTCAAGAATCCTAAGACTGGCTTTGATATTTATACAGCTTTTTCCCTTTAAGAAAACAATAAACATCTTATTAAAATAATACAAAATACTAATTTCAAATAAATAATGCACTTAACTTAATTGAAATTTTTAATGAGAAGGAGGGTGCTGGATTTCTTTTACAAGTGCTGTTATAACAGGTGCAATATTTGAAACCAGCAGTCTTAATATTAACATTAAATGAGAATTCTTAACATTTAATCAGAGACCTTCGCTGAACCCCTAGAAAGGAGCTGGGGACTCCGGGGTCCGTGGACCACAGTTTTAGAGCCACTGTTATATATATATATATATATGTGGTGTTATGACACGGAGTTCTAGGGGTATTCACATTGACTACACTGTTTTTAACTAATACTAACGTTTAATGTGGACAATTACAGTACTACACACTACTATACAGATATATTATTGACAGCGTTTAGGCAACTATTTCTTCTCGTACTCTACAATAGTTTCTCAGTCTCTTCACACAGTTCACAATTGTAATGATGTTCTTATACATTTCGTGTTAACTTATTGAATTCAGGCGATGGATGTGTCATCTTCACGTGACTATCCTTCCAGCATCGGGTCACTTGGTCCCTACACGGCCAGTTAGATCCCAGTTCCTTTCTTTTTTTCGCAGCGTTGGTACACCGACCTCCTCGTCGAGACCTCTCGCTCGCTAATCTCCCTCTAGTTAGTTCGCTCGCTGCTGGCTCGCGTCGCCAGCGCCCTCTATAGTGCCGTCTATGTGGAAATTCCCACATATATATATATATATACTAGCTGACCCGGCAAACGTTGTTTTGCCAAATAAATTATTTCTAGTGAATATTTTGGTAGTCAAAAAATAAGTAACTCATTGTAAATGTGTGGGGATGTGGTATATGACTGAAAGAGGAATGATGCGCTGTGAACGATGACGGCTTATAAAAGTAACAAAGCACCAAACATTCCTTTTTTCCATTCCGATAAGTAAACCGTTCAATGGCTCAGGTGGTGTTTCAATTTTCGGTAGGTTGCACTTTTCCTGACGCGCAACACATCCCGGCTGACTCATTTTTAAATTTAAGTGCATTACAATGCGGACATTCCTTGTCCATAGCTCCAATTGTCACATTCGAATGAGCGTAATATTTAACATTGGGATCATACTCGAATGCTAGACGATGGAATGAATCGGATGTAAATGCTCGATGTACTTGTTGGCGTTGTTGGTCATTTGCTCTGCATGTGTCAAATAGGTATCGACGCGCTTATCTTTGTTCTAATCGTCTTTGTTGATTTTGTTCAACTCATTCCTCTTGTGATTATGATTTACGCAACTGCGACATATTCACACGTACATCTTCGTTATCCTGTTGGATTTGTTCGTCTGTTCTTTGAGCTCTACTATTTCGCATGGCTGTAGATTTAGTCGTTCGACGGCCTAAATCAGACCCTTTGCGTCTTGCTGGCATTATTTACTGTACAAAACACACAAATAGATCAAATTGAAGTACTTAATGCTAGAAAACAGTATACTGATAATGTACCTGTTCTTTTATTATTTTATCTCTACCTTTCTTTACATTGAAAACAATTCCCGAAAATTTTGAGTGCACTGGGTATTACAGTTTTATTAATTGGCGTTTAATAATAAATAAACTAATAAATAATAAATAAGAACTCAAAATGTCTGAAAAATGCAGAAATGGTTTATACAGGTAACACAATAGTTGTTGTTGGCGAGAGCTCGTGACACGTGTTGAAAACTATTGATTTATATGAGATCACTTAATTAACTGAACTTGAGAACTATCTTGAGCAAAACGGGAATAAATAATTATAGCACTGCAAATTGATGATGCATTTAGTATAAGAATATACTTAATATGAGAGTTGCACTGAAAAAGTAAAATGATAAGTATAAGCATCAGTGCTACAATCAATGCACAATCAATAATAATGCCCGAAAACGATTTAGGCCCTAAACTTTAGTGTGTGAGAGAAAGCTTATTGTGTGAGAAGGACAGGAGAACACTACCGGGTTAAAAGTGAATATAAAAATATGGAAGTTAGTTCTAAAAATGAACTTTGTAAAACGTTTTTCATTATGTTTCATATGCTTTAGCATATTCGTAAAAAATAAATTTTGGCGAATAATCCTTCAATCATCTGTGCTTTTCGAAATATCATAAAACTCTTTCACATGGAATAAAGCTAAACAGAAATATATTATTTACAACTTCCCAAAATGACAGGGATGTATTTATCTTCCTATAATTTTTCTCTGTAGGTCTGGGTTTTCTTTTTTCTCTGACATAGAATTTTCACATCTAGCGCGAAACCGATTTTCGACGCCAAGCGAAATAATAGACAGAAGTTTTAAGGTTTTTAATTAATATCTTCTCAACTAATTGCAATATCGGAAAGAAAAATAGTTAACGTCCTATTCTCAGATCTAGTGAATATACGCACAGAATTTCATAAGATTTGGTCTAGTCGTTTCGGAGGAGTTTGGCTGCAAACACTGTGACACGAGAATTTTATATATTAGATATAGGGTCGTAACGAAATTTTTCCGCAAAAGTCATAGGACAGCCAGAGTGCTCTGCTTCTTGAATGTCATAATCCTTGTTTTTGAACTTTCAGTATCAAACCTTCACGTTCATATGATACAGCAAATAACTGGTACCTAAAGCTGTACACGTGAATTGGTGACAGTCAGCTGACTTTTTTCAACAGAACTGGAAGTAAATGACGGTTCTAGTCTGATAGCGTTATACTTCCACACACACACATTTCAAACACCTTATACTTAATGACAACCATATTTTTTTTACAGTTTTCACAACACAGTATTCTAAAACAAATCTCTTTCTTTCAAATGCCAAAAATCATGACAAAATATAAGTAAAACATACTAACACGAATTGATTGCGCAGACGATGTTCGCGGCGGCGAGAAACTTTCGTTAAACCAGATATTTGGATTGTCATAACTTTATATGGAGCAAAATACGTTATCACAAAAATATTTGGTGGGTAGAGAGACAGTATTACATTGATTGATGAGTCATGGTATAACATTTTTAGTTAACTACATTATTTCTGAGGGTGTTTGCTGAAATCCTGATAATTATGTTTTGTAATACATGGATCTTTTTGTGTGTTGGGACCATTGCTTTCTAGAAGAAAAGCAGTATATGCAAAGCACTTTCTTAAAGTGTAACACTTTATTGTTCAATAATAGTATAAAATTCCATTCAATGAACGAAATATTACAATGAATTTTGAAAAATTTGTTTGATAAATATTTAGGGGGTTGGTGGTATCCAAATAGTCATATCGCGAACTTGTGGCCAACGTTGTGAAGTCGTGAGTTCCTTTCTTGTGTCACTGTAGGCCGCCGTTAAGAGGAGATGATGCATGTTAAATTTATCGAAACTCAAAGTCCCTGCATTGGCATGATATGGAAGCCTGGAGAATGGCTTGCTGCAGGTAACAGGGTATCGGCCTCTTTTCTTGACCGAAGTTAAAATTACGAGGTCTATCGCCAATAGTTCTAATGTAGCTTCAAATTACAATATGATATTGAAAATCATATCAAATCTGAAAAATATTTAGCATGTTGCATAAATGTAAGTTTAATATCTACATTGAACCAAAGTGGTGGATCAGTATCAACTCTATTCCTATTTCATCCCGAAAAAGAGTTAAATTTTCCTAGTTCTCAACTGACCCAAGCGTCCTAGCTAAAATACCTTGAAACTTACGGCAACGACAGCTGTGTTACAATTTGTAAACCATTCTTCGAGATGTGATTTTGAGTTTTTTTTATAGTATATTTTTAATTTGTATCCTGTGCAAAGTACCAAATAATTAGAAATCGTTTTGTTGGGGGAGTGGATCGTATGTGTAGATACAAGAGGAAAGCTGAAAACGCTATCCTATGAATTGTCCGCTGGTATAAAATCTATGTTGAGAAGTATGAAGATTTTATTTTTACTATAAAAGAGTTCTGTTCTTTAGAAAGTTTTAGATTGTTTTAATAATAATTTTAGCTGCACTATTTTACAAATGGGTCTATTGTACATGTTTTCCAATGCCTTATGTATATGTGAAACTTTATTGATGATATTCGATACTTTAGTAAATCTTTGAATGACCCCTTGCAGAAATCGCAGTACTCGATTGGAATACACAAGTTATCCTTTTGCTGAGCTTTATTCATTTTTTTTTTGTTTTTTTGTCATGATTAAAAAAAAATTCTTCCTAAATTTTTTAACAATACTACACAGCATTTAATCAAACTGTAACTTTTTTGTTTGAAGAAACATGATTATATTTACTATTTTTCCCATATCCGAGAACTGATGATTGATGAGACTTAAGTGTGCTAAATATGTGGTAGCTTGAAAGAATATTTCGGTATATCAGCCGGACCTGGTGCTTTTTCGTTGGGGAGTTTTTTTAATAATGTTTATAAGTTTGACGAACTATCTGCCATCATTTTTTGAAACTGTTTTTTTAAAAATCAATTCTCTTATGTTGAGTGGGAGATGGTGGGAGGGAATTGTAAAACTTTTGTGGTGCTTGCATTGGTGATAGTTTGTGTGATAATATAACAAAAATTTACAGTTGCCTTGTGAATTTCTATAATATTGTTAATTATTGAATTCACTTGCATCGTTTGTTTAATGTTATTTTTATAAAATTTAAATTGATTCGTTGCAGAAAGAAATGGCAGAAAGCTACTTTTAGTGCATTAATTTTATTACTATATAAGGTTATGATCTCCCCTCTCCCATAGTTCTTTTTTTATGATGCTTAGATTGTGATATTTTTTGTTAGATGAATGTCAATACCAAAGTAATTGTAGTGATTACTTGGAACTATATTTGAGAGGATGGTATCAGAATGTTTTTATCAGAGTGTCGTACAATTATATATATAAATAGGTTTCCCTTATAAAGTTTATATTTCCATTATTACACAAGAGGGTACTCAGCATAGAAATTTCAAAAAATAATGATTTTTGAGTTATATTATCTAATTCTGCTGTGTTAACAGAGGGGCACGAAGATACATAATTGCAAAGCTATTCTGAAGAATACTGTTACCCCCTCCATGGTTCAGATGAAACTAGCGGTGCCTCCTCTGTAACGGAATACATGGTCATTTCAATGACAAATGAAACCAGGATTTTTTATAAGGACTGAGATGTTTCCTAAATCACGATAATATCGGTATCAGGATATGGGACTATTCAATTCATCGAATCCATTTATAATAGCGTTCGCGTCCAAACTAACATGTGCAGAGAAAAACAGCAGTGGATTATTAAAACTGACTTTTGGTGTTCTGGTAATGCAAAAAATCAACTCACGGCTCCTCATAGTTGCAGCTTGTATTAAAGTTTTCTGTGCATCGTTCGAATTTTTTTCTAAGGATACTTTTATGTCCCGAGTAAGGTTTATTCGGAATGATCTTTTTCTTGACTATATATATATATATATCTTGAATCGCTTTTTCTAAATATTCTTTATAGGTTATATGGATTTCATAATTGGTAGATTTTTTGAACAAGCAAAAAAAATCTGAGCCCGAAATCTTGCACAGAGAACACCTCTGGCTGGATGATCTTTATTTTCATACAATCCTTAATCTTATGAATGGACATATATTTAGATATTTGGATTTATGGTCGCAGATATATTGTTTACTTATTAATGCCACTCACCAAAGCAACACGAAGGATATTGACGGAGCACCTCGTACTTTTGTATCACGATCAAATGAAGAGAAACCAAACTTTTACCCTTCGCCAAAGCAAGTTTTTGAGCCCTTACATCTGAACTTGCATAGTCCCTCTACATGAAGGGACTTCAGTGGCTCCAGCCCTCAAATTCAGGACTCGATAGATACAACATAGTTCGCCATCATGACCATTTGGCTAAGGTGGCCTGATAATTTCTTGGACCCCTTGTGAAGTGAAGAATGCTGCTTGAAGTGAACGTTTACAGAGGATCATTTTTCTTTCTCAGGAAAGTTGGAGCTAAAAATTCCTATTTCGTTTCTACTTGCTGTTGGAGAGGTGGGATTTTCTACAGGATCTGATCCTACTTTTTAGGGGGTGTAGGAAGGGGGAAAGAAAAGAATAATAGTTTCATTCGTATGGTTCTTGAAGAAAGCAAAGTTGTTAAAATTTATTGAGCGCAAATTTGATTCACGCGATTTTGTTTACCCATTCCTTTTCAAGGTGGGAAGAGATTTCTTATGAATTTGTTTTGTAAAGAAGCCGATGCAAGAGACATTCTATTAGCTTAAATGTTTGATGTTTGTCATTAACTGTTCGATTTATCCTGAAGCTTGCTTGCTCTTAGTGGTAATTTTATTGCTTATCAAGAGATCTCACTAAAAATTTTGCTAATTTTCAAAATATATGTAACTTGTACTCTTTTTTTGTTTTATCTTAAAATAATGTATTTTATCTCATATTACAGTATGTATCTCATTCTTCAAACTTTTAGAAGTAAGCTTCGAATAAATCGAATTCACTTAGATAAGTTAAGAAATCAAGACTTACCGTCATCTGAGCTGTTCGTAGAAATGAGTGATCCATGATCCAAAATCAGTAAAATTCAAAATCAAAGATAATGTCAAAGGAACGAAGTACTCGAGAAAGTTAAGAACAAATTCATTAAAAAGGAAAAATCCAAAATTTTATACCAATAACAGTTTTATACCAATTATTACACATTTGAATCGATTTGTGCACAGAATTTGCAATTATCAATAACTAAACTCCTGAAATAGAAACGATGTTTAAATAACGACCAATCGCGTAGTTTAGGAAGAGGAACTTATGGTCAATATACAAAATAGGTAAATATATAAAACAATAGTTACTGTAATGATCACAATTTTAATAAATAGCTTAGAAATCATGCCTATTCAAAGCTCTGAAATATCATTTTTATAAGTAAAAACTACATGGTTGAGGAAAGTTTAAAAAATTCATTTCCATCATATTTCTCAATATAACTTAGATTTTTTTTACATTAAATTATTTTAACCATATCTACAGATGTATTTTACTTTTCAATGTGGCTCACTCAGGATAAAGGTTTAAGTTATTTAATTTTATTTTTTTAACTTCGATGGAATTCAGGAATTAAAAGAGATGTTCATAATTATGATCAATCCTTTAACAAAGAAAAATGTATCAGCTCAAGTGTTACCCTTATATCTAAACCGTAATTCAGTGTTACAAGTCCGTTTCTAATAGCCCTCATGTAGCTTCAAAGTGCGGCGTTAATGTACAATCAGTTAACAATTTAATCTCTGAGAGAAGCATTGTTTAGGCAGTAAAGTCGACAGAAAGAAAAAAAGATAATTCAGTATCTCAAAGCTGTACATCCCATAATATTCTAAAGAAAAACATTAAAAGCTGTTAATATTTAAGCAATATTTATAATTCATAATTAAAGCTCGGATAGTGATGTGCTGTACAACTGATGCACAACGCCAACTTTAATTACTTTTCCTTTGCTTCGATCATGGTTCTCAGATAAAGGATACGCATATTTATTAGATAATTTTTTTTTCTCATTTTTTATTTTCGATTTTTCATTTCCCTACCATTAAAATAATTTAAGAAAATGTTTAAAAATCTTTTACTTCCCAGAGAAGGGGATGGGATTTTTAAACAATTTTTAGGAATTTGAGTACATATATATTTTAATTATAGACCTTTTTTAATTCAATTGAGTTTCAGCTGAGAAACCATTGCATTCCAGAATCGTAGCGAATATATTTTGAATGCATCCAGACATTTTTAGACTCTCCTTGATATGGTTGACTAAATTTAAAACAACTGCTGAAGATTAACAGTCAAGCGCAAAATGTACACATACAAGTTAAAAAATTTTAATTTTTGCCAATTTTTTCTGAATAGGTGTTAACCTCGTCGCCTTGACTATGGTTTAAAATTGCGAGATAACAAGCATAAAATATGTGAAAACTAATCAACTATTCAATGTATTGCCACAAAACTTGGTACACAGACATATTACAATATCAGAAAGAATATAGCAACATAAAAAAATATAAAAGATTTTAATTTTGAATTTGTTTGTCAAAAAGTGTAAAATCATGAATCAGAGATAAAGCATTTACCTCGGAAAAAGTCTGTCTAATATAGAATGTGACCGCTGTGAATTGCTACAAAAACCTTACAACGAGCTGCTAAACTGTTTAAGGAGGTGTAAATAAGTATTTGTAGAAACAAAGCCCATTTTTCCAAAAGCGGAACTTTTAATTCCTGGAGGGTTCTGGAAGGAGAGCTACATTGAGAAATGGTTTTTCCAGACCATCCCAAACATATTCAATAGAATTGTATATCAGAGACCTCGAAGGGCAATCCATACGACGAATATCCCTTCCTTCAAGAAATTCATCTACAATGTAAGTTCTGTGTGGCCGCGCATTATCACCCATAAAAATGTAATCAGGGGTTATAGCACCCAGAAATCCTCACATAGGCTTCCGGAATCTCATCCTTATATCTCTATGAATTGACAGTACCCCCATCGAAAACATACAATGATGCACTACTGCCCAACATTATGCCACCACACACAAGGATTCCTTTGCCACGAAATCTGTCGATTTTTGCTACATAGGAGGGATGAAAATGAGTTCCATTTTCTCTCCAGGTGAAAACTCGATGATAATCACTTTGTTTGGTACATTTCTACTCATCACTGAAAAGAAGCCCCCCCCCTTCCATTCTTGTGGTGTCCACAATTGATGTTTTCAACTCCATGATATCCAGTCAGATGGACGCATCAGAGTGGACGCCGGACATAAAGCTCAGTCTCTGCAAGACGGTGGTAGACTGTTTTCCTGAAAATTCTTCTTTCAGACACAGCAGCAAGGTCGCGAGCAAACTGTGGACCCGTAGTCCATCTAGGTCGTCGTGCACTTAAGGTCAAGTAGCGATCCTGTACAGATGTCGATACTCTATGGTGACCTTGGCCGACCTTTCTAGTAGCAGTATTACTTGTTTGGAATTGATTCCAAAGCCAGGAGGCCACTTGTAACCCTCGTGCAATCTCCGCTGGCCACCTTCAAACCTGCCAATAGCTCTCCATTTCAAGGTATCTTCTAAACGTTTTCGAAAAGTCATTCTCACTGCGAACAGACTAACTTATTTGATTTAATGCAATATTCATAAAACTGGAGGCAAAATTCCTATATGCTTGAACGGTCTCAATTCAGTAGTTCTACAAAAACTAACGCTAAACAACATATTTTCCTCAACTGAAGGTTGGATATTATACTACCAGTTCTTCAAAATATATGAAATACAAATTCTATCAGTATTACTAGAGGCATTTTAAAA